>VKOC01020275.1:0-52642 GCA_009364415.1 Spea multiplicata
ACAATAGAGTAGTTTTTCTCTTGTGGGTTTAGTTTCCTGCTCAAAAAGAACACAGGGTGTTCTTCACCCTGATATTCCTGGGAAAGGACAGCTCCTAAACCCACATCAGAAGCATCTGTCTGAACTATAAAGCTTCTAGAGAAGTCCGGAGTTACTAAGACTGGTTGGGCACAGATAGCCTCCTTCAGTCTCTTAAAAGCCTTGTCTGCTTCAGGGCTCCACTTAACCATAACTGGGTACCTTGCCTTAGTGAGGTCAGTTAGAGGAGCAGCAATGGTAGCAAAATCTGGAATAAACCTCCTATAGTAACCAGTCAAACCCAGGAATGCCCTTACTTGTTTTTTTGTAAGTGGCTGTGGCCATTTTTGTATGGCTTCCACTTTTGCAGTTTGTGGTTTAACCAATCCTCTCCCAATTGAATATCCTAAGTACTTAGCCTCTTCTAAGCCAATAGTACATTTGGAAGGATTGGCAGTTAAACCCGCCGAGCGGATAGAATCAAGCACTGCTTGAACTTTTGGAAGATGGGATTCCCAGTCTGTACTGTGGATGACAACATCATCCAAATAAGCAGCGGCATAGCGAGTATGGGGTTTAAGAATTCTGTCCATCATTCGTTGGAACGTGGCAGGTGCACCATGTAACCCAAATGGCAATACAGTGTACTGAAACAGGCCACTGGGTGTTGAAAAGGCTGTTATTTCCTTGGCCCGGTCTGTGAGAGGGACTTGCCAGTAACCTTTTGTCAGGTCTAGAGTCGTCAAATAGCGTGCTTTACCCAGTCTTTCTATTAACTCATCAACTCTTGGCATTGGGTACGCGTCAAATTTTGAGACGCCGTTCAACTTCCGATAGTCGTTACAGAATCTCCATGTGCCATCAGGTTTTGGCACCAATACAATAGGACTGCTCCAGTCACTCTGGGATTCCTCAATGACTCCAAGTTTTAGCATTTTTTCGACCTCTATGTTTATAGCCTCCCGCCGGGCCTCAGGTATTCTATAGGGTTTGAGATTAACCCTTTTCCCTGGTTCTGTGACTATGTCATGTTTGATAACATTAGTCTTTCCTGGGACTACAGAGAAAATATCCTTATTTCTTCTTATAAAATCCCTGACCTCTTGCTTCTGATGTATAGATAATGTCTCGGCTATATTTACCTCTGGCTCGGCCTTAGGGGGTTCTGAAGGCTTTAAAGCCACCAAGACCTCTCTGTCTTTCCAAGGTTTCAGCAGATTTACATGATACAACTGCTCAGGCTTTCTTCTACCTGGTTGCCTAACTTTATAGTTGACGTCACTCACTTTCTCGATTATCTCGTATGGTCCATGCCAAGTTGCCAGGAACCTATTCTCTACTGTGGGGACCAGTACCAACACCCTGTCTCCAGGCTGAAACACTCTGATGCGGGCATTACGATTATAACTGGTTTCCTGAGCCTGCTGAGCTTTCTGCATGTGAATAGTAGCCATTCTATCCTGCATTTGAGCTATGTGCTCAATTACACTCCGGTAGGGTGTGCTCTCCTGCTCCCAGGTCTCTTTAGCTATATCCAGCATTCCACGGGGATGCCTCCCATACAACAATTCAAAAGGAGAGAAGCCTGTGGAGGCCTGCGGAACCTCCCTAATGGAGAACATTAGATATGGCAATAAACAATCCCAGTTTTTCCCGTCAGTGTCAATTACTTTCCTTAAGATACTCTTAAGGGTTTTATTAAATCTTTCTACTAAACCATCAGTCTGTGGGTGATATACTGAGGTTTTAAGGTGTTTAACCTGCAGGAGTCTGCATAGCTCTTTGGTGACCCTGGACATAAAAGGGGTCCCCTGGTCCGTCAGGATTTCCTTGGGGATACCCACTCTGCTAAACATCAGCATTAGCTCCTTTGCTATTGACTTTGCAGAGGAATTACGTAAGGGTATGGCTTCAGGGTATCGTGTTGCATAGTCCAGAATAACTAGTATATACTGATGCCCTCTAGCGGATTTTATCAGTGGCCCTACTAAGTCCATAGCGATCCTTTCAAAGGGTACATCTATGATAGGTAGGGGAACTAGTGGACTACGGAAAGCCTTGAACGGGGCCCTGTGCTGGCATTCAGGGCATGAAGAGCAATAGTTTGTTATAGCAGCAAGCACTCCAGGCCAGTAAAAACGTTTAAGGACTCTCTCTCTTGTTTTATCAACTCCCAGGTGTCCTCCTAGTATGTGGCTGTGAGCCAACTTCAATACTATATTACGGAAAGCCTGTGGAACCAACAGTTGCTTAATAATATCTGCAGCTTTCTTTTCTACACGGTAGATTAAGTCATTTAACGTTTCAAAATAAGGGAATGACAGTGCTTCTCCTGGCTGAGCAGCAACCCCATTTACAACCTTTATATTATTTCGGGCTGCAATTAAAGTGGGATTTTCCCACTGGGCGCTTTTAAAGTTACCAGGACTGATCCCTATGTCCAATAAGTCATCATTCTCTGCAGTATTAGCCGGCTCCTCACTAGTTTGTTCTGGGTTGTCCCCCACTAGTACTGGTTTAGGGTAGTAAGATTTGCCCGGGTGTCTCTCCCGATGGTCAAAATCCAATTCGGTATTGGCAAAAGGAAACACGTAATCATCAGCCTGGTTAATTTCTGATGAGCGTTGGCCTGTCTTTTCTGCAGAGGCCCATAATTCTAGAAAATGGGGGAAATCTCTACCTATTACCACCTGCTGGGATAGTCTAGGTACTACACCCACTCTGTATTTTAGAGAACCATACGGGGTTCCAATAGTTACTTCTGCTGTGGGATACTCTCTTTTATCCCCATGAACACAGATAATTCCCACTTTTTGTACATTATCAGACTTCACATAGGGTATTATAGATTCTGCTACTAATGTGACCATACTTCCTGAATCAAGTAATGCTTTAGACATTTTTCCATTCACATTAATAGCACCAATAAGGGTTATTATCATAGTCATTGTTAATAGACGCAACACAATTAAACAAAAATGAATGCATTCCCTCATTTTCACCCATATTGCACTCCATAGGTTCATCCTTCAAGGGGCATTCCTTAGCCATATGACCAGCCTCATTGCACCTAAAGCATTTCACAACATAGTCTGACCCCCAATTAGTTCCTCTCCCAGGCCTATTACGTCTGGTTAACCCTCTGAGTCCTGGAGTATTGTCCCTGGTGTCCTGAGAATATAGCTGCAGTTCTTCAGCCCCCCTTAAACCCAGAACAGTCTTACCAAGTCTTGCAGAATCCTTAATCTTAGAATTTCGGGGTTTATCTGGTGAAGCAGGGCTTAACAGTTCTCCTGCAGCCACATATCTTTCCACCAAGGCAATTAGCTGGTCTGCTGTGTGTGGATCACTCTGGCTGACCCATCGACGCAGAGCCGCTGGTAAACCACGCAAAAACCGATCCATCACTAGGATTTCCACAATGTGGCTAGCTGAATTGACTTCAGGTTGTAACCATTTCCGGGCCAGATGTATGAGGTCAAACATTTGGGATCTTGCAGCTTTGTCCTGGGAAAATGCCCATGAGTGGAATCTTTGGGCACGTACCGCAGAGGTTACCCCTAGACGTGCCAGGATCTCAGCTTTCAATTTTCTGTAGTCGCTTGCTTCTGCAGGCTCTAGGTCATAGTACGCATTCTGCGGCTCTCCACTCAGGAACGGTGCCAGTATGCTTGCCCACTCGGTAGCTGGCCATTTCTCTCTCTCTGCTGTGCGTTCAAATGCCAGAAGGTAGGCTTCAACATCATCTGATGCAGTCATCTTTTGGAGGTAGTGGCTTGCCCGAATCATCTTTGGTCCTGGGGATCTCGCCTCAGGATCCAAGTCCAGCTTTTCAGAAATAGCTTGGATCTCCTGCTGTAGCACACGGGTAGCATTTTGCTGCTCTTCGCGGGTTACTTTAAATGCCTCAACTTGTGCCACTGCAATCTGTTGCACTAAGGATTCAGTGCTTTCAATTTGTGCTTTGGCCATGAGTTTAGCATTCTCTGCCTGGGTCAGTACCAATTGCTGCAGAACTGCACTGTTTTCTGTAGCTCTCCTGTTAGCCTCCTGTTGCACAGTGGTAGATTGGATCAACGCCTTGATAATATCCTCCATGTTGAGCTGTAACTGACTTCTACCCACAGACTTACGTGGACACCCGCATACTCCACCATATGTGACAGGCCTCCCTTTTCCTTGGGATTTTTGTCAAGGATCTTGGCTGTAACCACAGTCTTCTAGGGTAAATGAAGTCCAGGACACATCCAGCTCAGCTTCAATGTTTATTTTACAGCAATAAACAGCAGTAGTTATAAGTAGCACAGGATAACAGTCTTTGTTTGAGCACTTGCTTAGTAAAAACAGCTCCAAACATTCACCTTCTAACCAGTCACAGGTTATCATCAAAACGGTTTTAAGAGAGAAACCACTCCTCAGTTCATCAGCTCTCCTAGCTGGCATAACAATGGTCTCCCTCTGAATCAGGCTCAAACCCTTTTACCTTCTGCCTGCTAATTAATCAGCCACAGGTGAGCTGTTACTTAGTCCACACCTGTGGAGCTCCTGTCCAGAATGCAGGCTCTGGACTGGATCAAAACAGCAATTAGTGCTGTTGGAGCACTGGCCCACCCTGCTCTTCCAGATGCTCCGCCCCAGGGACCCTCACCATGTTTTGCAAACTGCCAGTAGTGCAGTTTGTAGACAAACAATATCTTTCCCTGGGACATATTTTAAAGCAGACTACAATTGACCAAGGCTGGTCTAATATACCTGCCATCTACCACTTTACCACACCTTTTGTCACAATATGATATATATTATTATATAATATGATATATATATATATATACATACATATAAATATATGTATATATCATATATATATATATATATATATATAATATATATAATTATTCACTCAGTTTATACTCTTTGTTATACTCTTTATCCCCTGAAAGAGTATATTTGTTTCTGTCCATCTGTCATCTGTTTCACTCCAATTTTTTCCCAGTTCTGTTCCCACTCCTATACTTGTATCTGTTCAAACAAAAGCAATTTAAATTATACTGCTACTACCTACCTCTACAGGGATACAGATAGTACAATGACCACTTCTCTCTACAGGAAGCTTAGATCTCTCCAGAGAAAGAGAATCACATATCTTGAATCTGATTTAATATTCACAAAACTACCTGTGAAGATGTTCTTCTATTTCACACAATGTCAGTGGGCGTTCCCGTCAATGTCACAGGAACTACCCCCATTTAAAGGGGAAATAGGGGAGGACTGAGGTGTGTCAGGTGTTGACCTGTCAGAGCTTTGAGTCTCTGGTTGAAACCTGGAGAGTTCCCATGTATGGTGATAAGACTACTTTTATAATTTGCACCAGAATCACTTATCGATAAACACATCACCTTTTAACTATATTGCTTCATAATTTTTTTTTCTATAAAATTTCAGTTGCTAGACTTGTTCAAATGGACAACAAATTATTCAAACAAATTTTTAATTTCGGTTTTGATCCATTTGGTCTCCTGCCTTTTCAGTTCAGATGAAAATCGGAGGGCTTTTTACATTCGGAAAGGAAATTGGGTGTCAATCACCCTCATGTTCTTTCACACTTTCTCACACTCTCATTCATGTTCTCACATTCCCTCACTACTCCTCTAAACAAGATCACTGGGAGGCTAAATTAATGAAGACAGATTCACTGAGAAAGAGAAGCACCTACCTTTCTCTGTGAACCTATCTGCATTATTCTGGCCTCTCTGTGCACTTCCGCAAAAGGAGTAGAAGTCAACCAGGAGGCCATGTCCATGGAGAAAGAAGAAGAAAGAAGAGCAAGAAGGTGCAAGCAGAACTGTGGGGCAAGAAGGCAGGTACACATAAGCAATTGGCAGAGGAAGTTGGAAGGGGTTCAGAGTGAATGAGAGTATGAGAGAAAGTGAGTGAGTGGAAAACAAACAACATTTTAGTTAAACTTTGGACCTGTTTGCTTTTGTCATATGAATTGACAAAATTGGCAAATATTATTAAAATCGAAATTAGTTTGAATCCCAATGCAAAAGTCTAGTTGCTGGTATTCAAGAAGCTTTCAACTATGATAGATTGTACAGTTTATTAAATTCACTTTTTGTCTGCAGAATGGGTGCATCACTTTTATAAACAATTTCTTATATGTATTTAGTATTATAAATGATTCTAAAATGTATTATGTAAAAGTATGAGACCATTACAAGACTTTTTCATTTAAATTTACTAACATATTTTACACATTTTTGTTTGTGAAACCCAGAATCACTCAACAAATCATACTTAAGCACCATCAAGATAACATGTGTTTAAAGTACATCATTTTTTTTCATAAATAGAAGTGGGAAAGCCATTTTTAATGTCTCTGCTCATAATATTGGAATTACCATCTGTAAATGTTCCATGCAGTACTGATTTGTCATTTTATAAATAAACTTCTAAGATGCAACTAAATGATTCAGATACGGTAAGAGCTGCTTTATTTCAGTAGGTACGACAAGCAGATGTCTAGATTTTAAAGATGTTACAAAAAATCAATTCAAGATGGACCACATTGGTTGTTGAGAGATAAAAAAGTTCAGGCTGACCAAAATGGAAAACATTCTAGGTTGATTTTCATTTACACAATTTAAAAAAATGTGTTGTTTTTGCTAAGATTATAAAAGTAAAAAACTTCACAGAATGAAAAAAATGAGTAGACTAGATGTGGCTGAATGCTTCTTAAATACTGTTAAATTCTATGTAAAAATCTAATGGTTAATAAATACAATTAATCTAGCAGAAAACCACAATTAAAAATAAAGCAGAGTTAAATGTTTACATTGCATACTATTCTTTCATTGTTTTGTTATAAATAATGATGCTCAGAATCAATATTATACATAATACACATTTTAAGTATAGATTGGATTCACTAACGTCATCCATGCCAGTTGCTCCATTTTTGGCATGTTGCACCCCATTTCAACTGATTTATGAGTATACTGCTAATACAATAGGAATAAGTGAACATTATATTCAATACACACAATTATATTAGTTTGTATGTTGAATTATATGTTGTGAAAATGATAGGATACATGATAACGAGTCTGGAAGCAGCAAAGCTTATTATGATGACGTAGGCATCGTTTCACCCTACGTAGCGTCACCTCTAGGTTGTTGTTCTTGAAATGTTTATATCCCATACAAAATTGCTATCAGTCCAAATAAGTTATATAAATACTCACTCTCGTGTAAAAAAATACAATTAACATTATGAATTAAGTATCATTATCATTATAAATAGGAATCAATTTTATTTATGTATGCATTTATTATACAAATATGTCCAAAGCTGATCAACCTCTTAAAGGTTCCTCTTAATTTTCATTCAGAGTCAGTGTAAGTTGATACTTGTGTGAATGCTTTGCCCCTCTAGATGACATATAGAAGGTGGCGAGTGGTAACATTTTTATTTTGAGTATTTACAATTCATTGATTTCTTTTTGGGGTTTTTATTTATAGCTCCGGGGTATGGGCCATGAATGGCTTTTGCATATTGATGAGTTGTATTATGTGTAACCTTCCCTTGCTCACCTTAAAAAGACAGGAAAATGTCATTTTAAGATCACAGTCAATTACGCGGATCACAGCTGTATAACTTTAAAAAGAAGAAACCAGCCAGTCTACATCCGTCACTGTGTATTTTCTGCCCTTTTAAAACCAATGGAAATATAATCCAGATGTTCCTAATGTTGTCAGTGTGTTCTACACCATATATAGTGTTAGTGGGCATGGAAACATTAGCTAATGAGTCTGGAGTTGTCAGTAAAAATGCACATCTCATATATTCAAATACTGTCTGGTTGACATTGTTCCGATGGTGAGTTTGAATGCTCGGAATACATAAATCTGATAAATGTGTACTTTATTTGTTTTGTTGTTTTTTTTTTCCTTTTGCAAAGTAGTAAAATCTCAAGCATGAATTACTCGGAAAGCCTCCAGCCTTGTTTGCATTTTTGGTAACTGTTCAACTGCAAATGTTCGAATTATTCTATTTTCTAGCAACACACAAAGTTAATATAAAGTTTTATAGGATTCTAACGTATAAGGAAATATTATACCACAGACAGACAATTAGGCTAACTGCATCCATTAAATGGTAATGCATGGTACAGAAAACCCCTGCATGAGTCTGCTTGAAATCCAGTGTGTGCTATAAACATTCCTAGTTATCTAAACAAACAGAGCTCAGGCCGTAAGTATTGGAGCTCTATAAACTATGGGACGTATTTAGCACAAGCAGCATATAATGGCTTATTTTCTTCTATCGCTATATCTGGCAACTGTTCCTAATAATCTTAAATCCCTTTTTGAACTCTGGCTTTCTGTCCCTGCATTATCCCATGTTTTAAAATGTTATTTTAATCCTTTAAGCAAGGAGTCATATAATATGTAGATTTATTTAACCCCTTAATGGCAAAGCCTGTACATGTACGGGCTCAAAATGCATTGTTTTCAATGGGTTTGGGGACGCCCATTGTCCTTAAGGGGTTAAATCATTTAAAATAATAATTATTGACAATTTCTTTAATTTTCACACAATGTCATAGAGTTAAAAATTCTAACTATGAGTTTTATGTCGAAATTGCAGCCGTTTATACAATTATATTTGACTGTCTATGTCTATAGAACTAGCTAGATAGGAGTAACTATTACTGGCGTTTAGGTTTCTGTTTTTTTATATTATTTGGGGTATAATGCTGCTCACTCCTACCCCCTATAGTTATTCTAGATTGCCAACCTCGCTCTTCCCAGGGAAAACCTGGTAAGGGTTAAGGTATAATTTGATGGCAGTATAATACAGCAAGAATAAGCACATTTGGCCAATGATAGATCTATGAGAAATGTACAATTTAAAAAAATAAATTGACATGTTATTCTTCATTTATAAATACAGATAAGTAAGAAAAAAACATTAATGTGGACTACTGCCAAAATAAAAAAAAATACCTTGAGACGATGAATCCCTGATGCCCTTTTGCTTTATCCCTCATATTAAAGTACAATTTCCTTGCACTGATGTAGACAGCATGTATAATAATGACAAAGCAGCATAGCAAAGTCTAGCTCCAGACTAAAACAGACGTAATCCCCTTCGAGGGAATTAGAAATAGCTTCTGGGTGAATCTTCTACATTTTGTGCACTCTTGGCTTTGCATTTTTCAGTGTTTAGCAAATGACCCCTGGAAAAATCAGTAGTTCCAAAAATCAATAGCAACTACCGGTATTTTGCAAAGTGTTAAAATGCAGATTAAATCAGATATAGAAACAAAAAAGTTTATAAAAGATGTAATGGAATTATTGTCAGAAAAAAAAAGAAAAAAACACAACTCACATTGTCAATTCTAAGGCCACAAACAGACCAGGATTTAGGCAAATCCTTTTTGGATATATTGGATATCCTAAAAACCTGACCTGGTTCTGGCACTTGAGGCCTGGAGTTTGACACCCCTGGGCTAGGCT
Organism: Spea multiplicata; assembly: GCA_009364415.1. Taxonomy (NCBI): domain Eukaryota; kingdom Metazoa; phylum Chordata; class Amphibia; order Anura; family Pelobatidae; genus Spea; species Spea multiplicata. The sequence goes on from VKOC01020275.1 coordinate 9,541, forward strand.
ATCAACATCAGGAAAATAAAGACTTTTAGCCTTAAAAAACATACTGTTTCCAATGGAAGAGAGGGATTAGAACTTTAATAGTTACTTAAAAATAAATATATTGTTGGATCATTCAACATTTTCTACTTTGTAAAATACATTTACACAGTGCTATCACCCAAAAAATAAACTGATTTCATAAGTAATGTTGAATCATTTCATGTGCCACGTTTCCCTTAGTTCTACCACAATGAGCTGGAAATCAACCACAATATCACATGCTTAAAATATTAGGTCTGTTGGAAAGAATTTATTTTCACAAAGGATACGTAAATGATTGAAGAATGCAAGGCAACCACCACCAATGGTGAGAGAGACAACCTGAATTCATTTGGCCCTTGAAAAAGCAAATAATTGTTGAATATGATAAATAAGGCAGCAAAGGCTTGCTTCACATGGGGATTGCACGAAATCAGTAACTGACTTCCACTGCCAGCATCCCTTGATCTGAGTGCAGAAGAAGGGATTGATGCTTGATGCAGATGTCCTGGAGCACATGTCTCATGCCAGCAGGGATAAGATGTATGTTTCTGGGAGCAGAGACGCATTCTTGATCAGTATCATAAAACATGTGTGATCTTAAATGCTCAGAAACACCACTTTGAATTCAATGCTGTTTTGAAGAAAACTGTATTTGAATTCATAAATCTTTCTCCCTGACAATGTGCGTTACATTCTGTATGGTAGATAATGTTTACGGAATTCAAATTCAGTTCCTCTCACACGATTGTTTGGGTTTTTTTTTTTGCATATATTGAGAGTGATTTTCCTAGATCAAAAGCACAGCAAATATAAACTGTACAAAGCAATACAATTAGTACTGAATTGTTCTTTTTTTTAAAAAAAATTAAAAGGTTTTTATTCAGATCCATGTAACAGCATAGGATACAGAAGTACAATACGAGTGGACAGTGTAAAATCCCATGTAAACACAAGGTGAAACAACATAAGATACACCTCCAGACATAAAGTGCAAAATTAGATACAGGGCAGCAAACAGGCCGGACCTGAGATTTTTTTATGATATGTGAAACATAAGTTATGTAAGTTTAGATGTAGAGTCATGTGTAAGGCACAGCGCCTAAGCAGGGGGAACAGCAAAGCACAGTGAATATGTAAAGTGATACTGAATAAAAACAACAGTAAAATCAATAAACAAAAACAAACAATAAAGGAAAAACAGAGAGGCATACGGAGTTGACAAAACATAGCGCGGAGAGCAGCGACCCCCAAAAACATCATTGAATTGTTCTTTTTTTTTATAAAAAAAACTCCAGCAACTGGCTTCCAAAGCAGCATTTTACTTACATACACTTTCTGATTATTTTACCCAGTTTTTCTCCATTTCACAGATAATTAGCATCGGTATCTACTCAGCTAACCTCAACTACCATAGCCAGACAGGAGGCCTCTGGTCCAACATACTTGATAATATCCCATTTAGGTTTTTAGGCAATAGTAGCTGAGGAATTAGTAGCACGCACTTCAGTAATCATCACAGTGTTAAAAATTAGTTTTCGTCAACTTCCATATAACAAAAGGATTGTTAGAGGAGTTCTTCTAATGAAGGCTGATGTGATGTTAAAACTTCAAGGTTGTGCTTCTTACATAGAACCAAATACTATTAAATACAGTGTCTTTGGCATTTTAGACAGAAATGGGAAGCATTTTGTCTGCTTGGGTTTTCAAAAAAAATTGCTCTTTTTGGTGGCCAGTAATTATTCAGTGGATACTTGAAATATGTAAAAGTTCCAAAATTAATAAAGACAAGTTAAACAGACATATTTGGGTTTTTATGGTTCATAATGTTATTTGAATATGTAGATATGTGAGTTTAAGGTATCCTACGACACTATAGGTAATTGTGAATAATCTAGGTGTCGATTGCTTCTTCCGTTTGAAACATTTTTGTTTCTTTTTGAGAATACATATTAAAATTGAATTCCTGTTTTGGCTAGTATATATGTGTTTGTCAGTATTCTGGACGTCATCATTTGGACTGCTTTCTTGTTGAAATTAAATTGCTGTTTATTATGCATATTGTAATGCATTCCTCTGCGTTCAGGCAGATTTCAACAAATATTCTTTTTTTCTTTGTTTGAAAAATAAACTTTGTAATGTATCAGGAATCTCAAGTTAGTGAAATAAATATTATCATAGTCTCAGTTCATACCTTGAGAGATTATCACTGCAAATACGCTTGATGTTTGTTCTGGATTTTATCCGAGCACTTTACTTTTAACTTTTTTTGCCTCTGTAGCCTATAACCACTGATGGCCTTTGCGTGGAACCCAGGGCCACCTCTTCAAAGGTATATGACTTTGACTGGGAATATACAGATTCTTAATTACTTGTCATGGAACTCATCACATTAAACCTTTTAACCTAGGTCCTACAAGTACTTAGATTTTCCTGGTTTTAATTGTACACTCTGCTACTTCTTCAGACAAGGATGACAGATCTTGTCAAATGCTTATATTTATGTTTTAAGTAATATCCATGGATGCACAAATGCCAAAAGCTGTGACAATAGCTAATGAACAGAAACAAATTCCATGGGGGCCCACTCCTCCAGTCTGTACACAGAACATTAACATATGATGAGATGTGATGGCAACACCATGCCATAGAGGTCTGCACAGACTGTGGTATAAATGGACTGGTTTCCGGGAAGATCTCTGATCTACTCAACTGGCCCATCAAGAGCTGAAGTGTACTGAAGAGGCCAATTGTCCAACAGAGCAAACAACCTCTACTAAAGCTTCCCCCTGAAGAAAGCTGCTGCATCCCAGATCTGAAGTAAAGGGAAAAAAAACTCTGGGAAAAGGTAAAGTCCACCTCCCTCTTGAATATGTATACATATTACCTTGGAATCAATATATTCACATAGCTATACAATCAGATAAAGCATGTAAACCTACATGCTGCAGCATGCAAAATGTGTCTCTACTGAGGCTGGAACTCTGTGCCTGTGAAGGAGCAGCTGCTAGAGTAAAGGAGAGGAGACCAGCTAGAGAGAGAGAAACCAAACCACTCTGACAGCACAGTGTACAGAATGAAATAAAAGCCTTTTGCTGTATGCACCTGTTTTTTCTGCTCTTTATGTCTAGGTTAACTACTCTAAACAGCCTACAGTTTCTCCATCCCCTGCTGCTGCTCCAGTGGACCTCTCTAAATACCCTGGGGGGCAAGTGCCCCTTCTTGTCCCCCCTCTGGATACCATTGAAGGTACACATATTTATTCTTGTTACATTTGCTTTTAGCTAATTAAAAGTTATAAACAAACAGAATGAGGCAAATGGACCAACGTTTTAGAATCACCATGCCAATCCTTACCCTACTGTATGTAAATGGTATTTTCGACATTATCATTTTCTTCGTGAGATCATGTGTTTACAGAGAGAAATATGTTAATGGCTAAATATATTATATGATACCTGTATTTTGACAGGTTATGGATTCCAAAAGCCATGTAAAACTGCTTATAAATTGTATAGCTTACATTGAAAGTATCCAATATACAATTAAGATGATTTGATTATTTTATTAGTACACATCAAGTATCAAAACAAAGTAATTACAATAAATGGACTTCATTACACTAAGTTGTTATCATACAAGTTTATGGATGGTTGGGTTAATATCCAGGGGTTTGACAAACAAGGGTGTTATTCAGCTCATGTTGGAGCTTGCACCAGGTCATGACAGGACTGCACTTTCATGTTTTACTTGTCGAACATGAGTGTAGACTGTTATTTAGAGTGGCATAGCCACAAGGCAGAAAGGAACAACTGAGGATTCCTCGTGTCAAACACATTTCTGCCATTGCCAATAAGATACTTGGTGAGTTTAAAAACCTTTTTTTTACTGGATCAGCATGAATACTATTCATGGACTTTGTTTTACCTACATTTTAAGAGCCAAAGGTCTACTTTCAGATGTGACCTTGTCAATAAACGTTGACTCCAGAGCCAAAACGTATTTTCAGTGACAAGTAGAATTACATTGAGAAGTAATAAACAAAGACATGTTTTGCCAAACAAATAATATAGCTCTCATACGATCACACTAGAATAAAGGCATTTATTAGGAGCCCTTATGACATAATAAACATATTTTCATGTATGTATATATATTTTAAAATCATCCATATTAATTTAGCCTTTTCCAGTCTTCAACACCTTGTCCAACACACTTCATTCAATGTAAGGGGGTCTTGCAAAGCTTTGTACACCCCCTGTTACTAGGGGTAAAATGGTTTTTAAACATATAAAGTGAAGCTGTTTTTATTTGAACTCTTCATTTCCTATCATGGAAATACAAACAAACAAAAAAAAAGATAACCTCTGTCTTTAAAAGCTCTTAGCCATGTGCCCCAGATTGCTTCGACAGTACTGGGATCAGAAGACCTGTCCTGGGCAATCCAATTCTGGTGCTGGTACTGACAAGCCTACATGTGTTCTAAGTGTGGCAATGCAGACATTTATATGTAGCAAACACACACACACACACACAACCCCACACTGATCTATATGTTGGTTTAGATGCTCTCAATGGAGGGAGGTAAGCGGCTTGCAGAGAGAAGTATCCTGTATTTAAATAAATTTGTGTTGATAGATACAAGTATGGGGGAAAATTAAAACAAAAACATAGATATGGCAAAAAATGAAATTGGAGGAATGGAGGGAGAATGCACAAATGTGTGGGCACTTATATCACTTGCCCGCACTTATATCACTTGCAGATGCCCTTAAAGTGCCAGGGTGGCTTTGTCATCCCCAGTCAAGTACTGATATAAATGAATGAATGTACATCTCTGTAAGCCACTTCCCTCACAAACCTTATGTGGTCACCTTTTTTTTAACACTGTTAAGTAAATGGTTGCCTACAGAAACAAATTATATTATCACCTTAAATTCTGGTGTTCTGCAAGAAGTTCAAACATATCACATTCAGAATTTTATTGGTAAAATAACATACATTATTCGCTAAAGAAATAGAAACCATCCAAGCAGATGGATAGATTTCAAAATTTAAACAGTTACATTGTTTTTCCCCTATACGGCTATATTGGCCGAGTTTCTGCCTTCAATAGTTTTACTTCTTTGTGATCCAAAAACCTAACAATAAAGAAAGGTCATGTGCGTTTAATGTCTCTGGTTAATTGCCAAATATACCTTGTGGGAGGGTTGGCCTTACTTGGCTCTTCAACGTTTCTTTTAAGCATTCGACACTGGGCATCTGACCCCTGCTACCATAATAGCTGTTAATGGAAACTTCACCTCATGCAAAGCTAGGTTAGATATAGTCCATCTGCAAGAGATTAGAATGTCTTCGTACAATCTGGTCTGGAATCACAAAAAAGAAGCCATGTGTACCTAGAGAGACACTCAGCTGTTTTTTATTATGCACCGAGCCTTCATTTATTAGAAAAAGGGTAGCCAAGAGACAGAAATTGAGAGTATTGTTAACGGAAAGCAAAGAGGCCAACGTAGCCTTGATAAATGCAAGCTTTCTCATGAGTTATTCTAGTTGAAGAGATATCTAAGAGTTGTGTAATTCTGATGGGATCATAGTGATAGAATATCTCATGAAAAGCTTAAGTCAGATCCGCTAGACCGCTGGGCTTTTTATCCGTGATATCCAAATAACTATTTTATCCCCGACACCTTAAAACCTTTTTTTGATTTGTTTTTTTTTTTTCTAAAGCGGGTTTTGATACAATCTTCCAAAAGAAGTGGACTTCATTAAAGGGACATTACTTTAAAACTGTCATACTACAAGGGTCAAATTAACGTTCTGCTTTAAACTGAAGATGTTTTTAAATGAAGTTGGTGTTTTAAAAAGGGATTTCTCTTTGGTCACCGCAAATGTAATTCTAAATACTCAAAGACATTTATCTCCAGGCCAGGAAATCAACAAATACTTAGAATAGCAAAGAAATAAAAGGGATATGCACAGATGTAATATTCTCTGCTGTTTTGTGTATAACCCTGATAAATGACACATGGAAATGACTGTGACAGATTCTGTATTAGAGAGTGGTTTCCTACGTCAATAAGGGCTGCTTTCTATTACATGTGATAAATGTACAAGGAGTTTATGCCTACAGTACCCCATGGGCTAGAAAGGAACATTTCGAGATATCAATCGGTTCTAAATTAACCACAGATAATGTTATCTGTTTCTATGGGATAACAAGAACCTTTTTGTCGCTTCTGGATCAGTTCTTAAAGGTCAATTGTGCCCAGCATCCCTCATAATAGTTTGAACTATTGTCTTGATCCTTATATGTAATTAAAATATAAAAAGTTTAGATCACCTGGAGTACCACCTCATTCTGACTGACATATGAAGCAGTCAGTCTGACCTTCCTAGAAACTGAATTAAGGTGTTGCAAAGTTCTCCTGCATTTGACTACCAACATTTTGGACTAGATTCACTAAAAATCAAATTAAAGGGATGCTCCTAACATCCAATGCATATATTAGTTGGGTGGTTGCTTCAAATATTTTGCGGCCGAGATACTCACCACCAATCAGCTCCAGCTCTGATGAGAGTCACTCCATTCTCATGTGTAAGGCTTCAAGAAGCATGTTTAATGAAAGCATATTAACATTCCAACCAATAAAGTATCTTAACCCCTTAATGACAAAGCCCGTACATGTACGGGCTCAAAATGCATTGTTTTTAATGGGTTTAGGGACGCCCATTGTCCTTAAGGGGTTAATATACGTGTTCCTTTAAGGTTCCCTTTCCATAATGCGGCTTGCTAAGATACCTGATAAAATGTATGCTAACACTCAGTAGGCATATTCAAATACAGAGACCCTCAAATATTCAGGTAAAATTGTTTTCTTTATTCTATACACTCGTTTAGGAATACTAAGGGTTCATAGCTTTATGGAATACAATATGTGTGCACAAAGTCTGTCAGAACCATGCACATGTTTGGAAAATGTAATGGTAAGGGGTCTGGTGGCGGAGCCCCCAGATACCAGGAGAACTTCATAAATGTAATGTTATAAAAAATCTCTGAAGTCAAAATGTGTACTGTTTAAAAATGTGCACTGTTTCAAACATGAATACTAAGTTTGTGTGTTACAATGCGGTTATGCGTATGTTATGCCCGATTATGTGAATTTTTTAAAATTTGTTGGTTAAGTCACAGAAGAATATTCCCTTTGTTTCTAATTTTAGAAATATATGTGGTATTTTTAGTCCAAATTAAACTTGTGTATTCGGGTTCCTAGGAATTTTAATTTGCCAATTTCATTAATTCGTACGAATGTCCGAAAACAAAGAGGAACTCAAACAAAACAAACAAAAATTAAGCAGAGGTATGAATTTTTGTTTGCATTCTGTTGCTTTTTCACTAATACTCTTACACTCTCACACTCTTTCTCACTCTCTCTCATATTCTCTCACACTCTTACTCACTCTTTCATTCACTCTTACTCATGCTATCTTGCACTATCACTCCCTCATGCTTTTCTTTCTCCGTAAATCTGTCTGCATTATTCTGGCCTCCTGGAGCACTTCTGCAACACCCAACAGGGACAGCCTCTCCCCTTTTCCTCCAATCATGATAGCATGTATGTGAAGGCTCCACCCTTTTGAGGAAGTGCTCTCGGAGGCTTGGTTAATGGAGCTGATATTGGGGAGAAGTGGACAAAGCCAAAATTCAGAAGAACAAAACGAGTCAAGAGAAGAAACTGAATACTTACAAAGAAATTTAAGGATCACTCCCATCAATCTAAGATTTATGAAATGCGGTGAAAATTAGCTATTGATGTTCAAGCTTTTTCATAGCCTTAAACAATTAACAACAACATGGAGCACAATGTCAATACAGCAATGCCGAAACTGACAACAGAGAGGTCAGTCGGCGGTGTATGGACCACACTCAACATGTGAAAAACAGAGAAAGCATTTGGCAGACCATAACTCTCGGAGAAAACAGACAGAAAACAAATGTTTCTTCAAAGATTTTTTTCAATAGGCGACAATGTGAAAGCACCTGGTGGAATAAAACGTCTTACGCGTTTCGGGGTTGTACCAAGCAGTGATTTCCTCTATTGCCTAATGAAATAAATCTTTTAAGAACATTTGTCTATTTTCTTCAAGAGGAACGGTCTGGCAAATCTTTTCACTATGTTTCACATTTTTTATAGACTTATTATTATTATTATTATTATCATCTTTTATTTATATAGTGCCAACAATTTACTTTTTAAAATACATATATTCAAGGGGAATGACAAGACGAGAATTGACATAATAAGACAAACCAATACTTTAGGTCGAGAGAGCCCTGCTCACAAGCTTATAATCTTGATGCTTACAAAAAGATATGATATATCTATGCCAATAAATATAATAAAAATGCTTAATGTATTTGTGGTATACAGCTGCTTAAAAATACTCACCTTAAATTCTGAGAACCCGATGATGTCTTACATAATGTCCAGCTGATGTCTCACATGCATATTTAAATGATCCCTGTATCCGACAAGGACTCTATATGCCTTTTTTGTTGCAATTTGTTGTTATGTTTTTAGAACAATCCCCCTGAGTAATTAGTAGCTCATTTAAAAGAAAGGAAATATACCTGTGCACTATACATTTCTGTGAACAAATGTGCAAATCTTTACCTCGTAACTGGACATTCCTTTATAGTTTGTGATGATCCCCAATTTTTACCGTGTTCAGTTTAGTAGGCTAAACAAATTCATTTGTAAACACTTTCAATGATCTCACTTATCAAATAGTTACCTCACCACCGCAGTGCACTTAGAAAGGATTTGATCCTAGAACCGTAATAAAACTATGCCTACCCCTTCTCCATTTTATCCATGTAAGCCAGCAGCAAATGTTTTAGGTCTAGATTGAAGAATGAGGGCCCCTCAGTTGCCTATGCCCTAGCAGGATTTAAATCTAGCTCTGTCTCTGGTGGAGTCGGACTCACCCCGTTAGGACAGAAAGGGCCTCCCCGGTCTGTAGTTCATGGTCCGGTTACAGGTGTGGATAGCAACATTGTTGCTTTAATGTACTAGGGAGGAATAAAGGGGGGGGTCTTACCCGTGCAGGGCTTCAGTATTTTCTGACACTCTGTGCAAGCTTACCACCCACCCTCCCCTCCTATGTATTTCTTCATGTTTTTTTCCTGTGCTGCTGTTGTTTTTTTGTGTTCTTCTTTTCTTTTAGTCACAGCGGGAAGTCATGGCCAGCCCCTTTTTCTTTGGAATATCCGGTGGCTGGAGAAGGCTTGGGGAGATGAGTTCTGTGGAGGCTGATGGTACCCAGAATAAGAGATCTTGGTAATGTGTTGGGGTATCTGCCTGTAGGTTAACACGACAGCTGGCAGGATGGTTATGTTTATGTATGGTTATGGTGTGCTGGTTCATGATGTTTTAATAAAGCTGTGGCCTACGCCCTTACCCACAATACTGTGTCCTTTCAATTTTGGGGGTGGGATTGGGCTTGTGCCATGCTTAAGGTTCTGCTGGCTTGGGTCTAAGCAGTCAGGTATACTATTGTCACTCCTGCGACACATACCTACACTGGTTCAAATGTTTGATATACATCTAAATACAAATTTGTTTCAAAGAAAAGGACCTTCAAAACCATGGCTGTAGCTGTATTATCACTGGTGCTGCAGGTGCTAAACACCTTTTGTGTGTTATATGCTAATTTTGGGTTTGATTGCTTAAAATGTAACAGGAACATTCTTCAGCAGGGTCATTAGCTAAAGTCTCAGATTTTGAAGTTTCTCCTCTGAACAGTGAATAGTAAGCACAGACTGTTATGTGTTCACTATCATTACACTTTTCAACTTGTGTTCTTGTTGGCATCATTCAAGACAAAGTCACACAGATGGCGGTGATCTACTGAAGAATGTCTTATGTTTTTTATGGATTTCAGCTGTGACCACTAGGTATTTGAATCCAATGTAATGAGGAACTCTTCACATCTTTCAAAAGCGTTCTGTCTGCGTTCTGTTCTAAGGAGATATGGTTTAGTTTTAATGCTTTTCATTAAATATTGCTTAATTTCATATATGTACATACATATCTTTCTTGTTATCGCAAGCTTTTATGTGAAAAGCAAGAAAAACATCCATGGTGGTCTTCTCTAAGCTTACACATGATAACAATTGTCTAGAATTTACAGCAACGTTTCAAAACGACCTCCAAGTCACGGTGTGAAATCCGAATAGAAATAGCCAGCTGTCTGATCATAGCTGCACCATACATAAGGTCTCTGTTTTCAGATTGTTGTCTTCTGCATCAAGGAGCATTTGACATCACTAATGGTCCAAATGCACTGAATGAAAGCTGAAAGCTGACGGGTCAGTTAATATCTGGCAATGTAGCCAGACGTTGGACACGGTACATAACTAAAGACAGAGGTGCCCCCCAACTGTGCCCCAGCTACAAAGCCTACATTTGAGCATGACAGATATAAGGAGGCAGGGCATATATTTTATTGACTTGGCATTTATATGTGTCACAAACTGATGAGGGACACTTAGGAGGTATGGTTTTAGGTAGAAGAGAAAAATAACTATAGGTCCATATATACTGTATGTATAAAGCACAATTATTGGGCAAAATATGGTGCAACAACCATATGAATGTTACAACTGATTGCTTCATGTTTACCATTTTACACCAGAATTGTTCTTTATATATAATACCTTTTGTTTACTACATGTCTTAAACGGACACTCCACCAATCATATGCAATTTACGGAAAATGCATAGTCTCTTTAAATTCTGCAAATTCTCTGTCAAACACGCAGCAAGCACTTCTTTTGGCCTTAATGAAAGTGCTTTCCTGACAATTATTATTCTTTTTTTTTAAATATCTCAATAAAACCATGCATGCTTGTACATAATCCAGCTAGAGTATATATAGGTCTACTAAAATAAACAAAGGAAAGGCTGAAGCATTTTGCATTAATCATCTTCCCAAAGTGCTAATACAAACTTTTTTTATCTAAATATCACACTTATTTTTCATTTCCCTGTGAAATGCTGTTTATGTGCCGTGACTTGCTTTGAGCAGTAGCCAATTACAATTACTACCATGTGTATTTCAAAAGCATGTTCTCAATTGCAATTAAAGGTTGTGCTCAAATCCTGTCATTAAAGTTGATCCTACAGAAATATTAAGTAACAACCATAGGTTAGCACATAGGCTGGCATATAATATTAATTTATTATCTATACATTGCACATGTAGGAAATTTGTTGTGATTAGATCACATTTGTCAATCAAGAAAAAAACACATGCAAAAATTGTATAATTACCGTATTTGCTTGATTATAAGACGACCCCTCAAATTTTGCATCTTACTGGGGGGGGAGAAAATGCCTGAATATAAGACTACCAAAATGGGAAAAAAATCGCTGTTTTTGTCGTATCGGTAAATACGGTATTATTGAATTATTTTAAGAAGGAAATCATATTCTGGAAGTGATTATAAATAAACATGTTATAATAATTCACCATCTGTTTGTATCTTAATAATATTGTTTTGTCTTTCTTGTATATAAAGTAAAGTAGTGTAGAAAAAAGTGATTAGTTTAACCCTTTCTGTGCTAAACCCATAACCGTTGAACCAGGAAACTTCCACAATTATGAAGGAACTGTTCCTGTAGAGCAGAGGAGGCTGTAGGTAACCCTACCGTGAGTATGGGTTAGTGAACACGATTGGATCATCTTTCCATCCTTAGTTAAAAGTGGATCCTGGAGACAGCCATTCCTTTTTTATTTTATTACTTATATTTTTTTATCTGAATTTATTTTGGGGGGCCGTGGGTTAATGTTTTGATAGCAAATTTTTAAGTCACAGGCGCTGACAAAAACCACAGTCCCCTGTTATATTTCAGTGGTAATTTAGGAACGGGTAGGTACAGTACCAAAGATTTGGGCATAAATCTCTTTTTTTTAGATGCAGGACTGAGTCATTTATTAACATTTTTCCCCATGGGCTTTTGGTCTGCCCAGAATCCATGATAGGTTTTGTGGTTAATACAGCACAGACAGTTTTTACAGTTTGCTGTACAAAGATGTTATTCTTCCAAAAACGTGTTTAAACAGAGATAGAAGGAGCAAAACAGTCATTTAAACTCTAAAGGGGACCTTAAAGTATTGCAATAATATTCTCACATTCAATGTGACTAATGTGGCATGGATATTTTACAAAACCTTATTAGTACAAATATAATATTCTTTATGGAAAAGACAAGAGAAAATGACAGTATTTACTGCCTATACATAAAATTTAAAATGCTTGCCTTGGTTAAAATCTAGAACGGAACGAAAAGCCATGTGAACTTTTGGATAAGACAGAAATTTCCTAAGCAAGCAAGCTTATCATCGCTTTATTCTAAATGACCTGCGATAAACAAATCCAGCTCTTTAATGTGGCTAGTGTGATTAAAACAAGGTCTCATGCTGGCAGACTTTAGTTAACATTTCAAAGCACTAAAGGGAGGTGTTTTTAGCCAAGAATCAAGCTACTCTTTGTACAGCATCTGCCTTGGTATCTGGCACATTGCTTTTGAAACTCTTTACGCATCTCTTGCCAGCAATTATGCTTTTTTGTGATGTATAGAAATCCAGGGGTGGATCAAGATCAAGTGGGTCCCTGGAATACACTCCCTTGGGAATACATACACAAATGCAGGCACATACACAGACTTCCATACATGTGGATTTCAAGCTACTACATGCATGTCTCTCTTCCCGTGACTGTAGGCGGCCAGCTGGGGCTTCTTGACACAGTAACTTTGCCACCAGAAAACAAGACTATGTCTCTGCAAATAGCACTGCGGCAGAAGAGGGGCTCCATGTATCAAGTGAGCCCCCATCTCATCCCTACAAAATGCAGCACGGGCAAACATATACATGACACAGCAGCATCAAGGGTCCGGTGACAAATACCCCTTAGTGCTTATTGTTCCCTGTAGACATCATTTATAAAACAGCCTGCAAACTAGAGACATTTACTAAAAATAAAGTATAACTGTTTTCTATTGGCTCAATCCAGGGTTATTTCATCTGTCCTGGAGCATGCCCCGGGGGAAATATTTAACTTGGAACCTTTCCATTGGATGTGGCCATAAAGAATAGAAAAATGCTATTCCAAAGAGCAATAATAGAAGATACTTTTAATAATGTGCTGGACTGACGATACTCAGGGAATAGTCACTCTGAATTTGCTGTCTCGAAAGTGAAGTCTAACTTTTTATTAGGATCCTGTAAATATGTAAGAAGCCCTCTAGATTGTAAGCTGGTTTGGCCGAGCAGGGCTGTGCTTACCTTTTTCTGTAAGTCCAAATTGTATATTATACACTACTTGTAATGTCCTGTTTACCGATTGATCAGCACGGCAGAATATGATGGAGCTACATAAATCAATAAACAATAATCATAATAATGTATTAGTATTGTAAACAAATCATTGTACTTTTGTAAAAGAAAAAAAACAGATCTCTAAAATTTTAAATGTAAAGTCTGTGATATTTAACAAAGATAATTTTGTCTTTTCTGCATTGCATCTGTAAATTTGAAAATGGAAATTCCTGCAAATATGTATGTTAATATCAGCTACCAACATTACAATTTATTTCAATATATATATATATATATGTGTGTGTATATGAATATATGTAGCCACTTTATTAAAGTTAAAGTCTTTCGAGCAAGCTGTATTTCTGTGATATTACAACAATGCCCACATAATCTGAATGGAGCTATAAAATAAGATATTTTTTGCCATGTGGAGCTGGGGATATACTATTATTTTTGCCTTCCGTGCTAAAATTATATGTATATACATGTGCGACAAAGAGATAATTCTAATTAAGAACAACGGAGAAATTCCAACCCTCTTGGAGTAAAACAATTCATAAAACAATTTGTCATCTATGTTTGCTATTATATGTATATAAGAACTAATGACAGTTAAGAGTGGTTGATGTCATTGTTCTCTTAGATACTGTATTTGCCCTCTTTGGAGTCTATTCAGGGAGTTTACAGGATGGTTTAACATTTCAACTCCCTAATGTCGGAATGCATTATCAAGGGCTAACCCATCAAGCTTCTGCAAAAAGAGCTGAATTGACCCTTACCATGCATAACACATATCATGGAGTTTAAATGTCCAACTGTGATCTTTATTTAAACCCTTTTTGATAAAATTTGCCCCGTGAACCAAAATGAAGTATGCATAACAGAACAACAGTCACATTAATTAGGGGTATCAAAGGGGTTAGGTGATCTTTGTAGCAAATAATAAACTGTTTTTGTTAATTATTGTATATTGTTTAGTTTTAAATAATTGACTAGTTAATACATTTGGCACAATTGCACATTCTCTGGAATGCTACACAGCTGCAACATTAGTCAGACTTTCCCTTTTTCAGGATGTCCTAATCCTTTCATTAAATATGTTTTCAATATCGGTCTGGATAACAGTGTGTTGAATGTTGCAACTAACCTAATGTTCGCAATACAGATAATGTGCGGAAGGTAGAATATAGAATAGGATTCAAAAACCTGTTTTTTTTTATATCTCTGGGATATTTATGGCATTGAGAAATGTCTTGGGTTCATTTAAGACTCCAGTCATGTTCAAGTAGCTGACGCCAAAAGTTAGAGCTCGGTTCTTGGCTGAACTTTTATAGCTGACCCATTTCTTCATACAAAGCTCTGAATGAGTTCCCATGGGCCGGCTTTTCAAAGGATGGTGTGGGGGAACATTGGAGGTAATGTTTGTGTATGTATTACACAACGGTGCTATATCCCCGATAAACAAAACTGTTTTTATTTTTAATGTAGCTCTTTATTAGATGTCCTTAACTCAGGCCAACAATCTTCCAGTTCTTTAAAACATCATTAGTGATCTAAGGCAGTTTGTTCACAAAATGATGCTGTTATAACGTGGATGGATAGAATCGTTAAGTGCCCTGCTAGTTGGTATGATTCCAGATGGAAGTTAATCAATGATCCATTCTCTCTAAGATGTTTCTTCGTTGTTTATCTGAAACTCTTTCACAAAGTTCAAATTATAATTTTTTTTTTCTAAAAATAGTTACATTTCTGGCAATATTCCCAGCAATTGCCTTTGTAAGAATTCTTATCACCCAGTCTGTTTTCCTTTCTTTATAACAAATAGTGCTATTGATAATACTATCAACATACTGTATATTTTGTGCGTGTTCATGGAAACTATTCTACTGGCTTTGTGATTATAAGTATTTCAAGGTAAAGAAGCAAATTAAAAGGGTCATATTAGACTTCACTAATATGACCCTTTTAATTTGTTTTAATAAAGAGGGTCATATTAGACTTCACTAATGCACTTTTCTATTTGCATAGCACTTATAACTATTTATGTTCTCTTTCTATATATTGCATTTAATCCATTCTGTGATCTTTTAGCTTTTGTCCAATTTCATTTTAAAACCTCTCCCTCCCAATTTCATCTACCTCTGTCCTGTTTAGTAAGTACACCTTTTCAATTTATACTCGCACATACCCTGTCCCATTTAAATTACAACAACTGCCCATTATGTCATTTTCATCTGAACAGTACAATAGCTTTCATGGAACACGAAGGGTTCCTGCTCAGGGTGCTGCGAGGTGAGTAGCTCACTTCAGCTACTCGGCAGCAATATCCCTGTACCCCCTTCCACTTGCAGAAGATGCCAGTGGGGAGCAGAACCTCTGATTCTGCCCAAGGTGGTAAGAACCTTAGTTATAGCTCTGATTCTGAATATACATGGTTCATGATAAAAAAGCAAAAAAAACACCATAATTCCTGCACTGTATGAACACTTTCCACTGTACTTCTCTGGTCTCTACTTTTTAGGTAATCCCACAAACAAAATATCCAACGAGCTGCAACAATATGCAACTAACTACGGCCCAAGACATAATGCCGTCTGGGGCGAAGTTTAAAATGCTAAAACCACCCCCCCCCCGCCGATGCCAGGGGTCATTATCTACCCTTCTTCTGCCTCCCTCCCTATTATCTACCCTACCCCCCATTTGTACTTCACTTACCTTTCAGAAGTCCTGCGGCGAGTCTCCCTGCTCTGCCACGGGGCGCGCTGCTTTACTGCTGACATCATTTTCCAGTGCTCAGCATTGCAAGCCGGCACCGAGACCGAGCTAGAGGGCTTGCAGAGGAGAGAGAGGGGCGCCGAGCGGTTAAGCGAAAATCACTCGGTGCCCCTCTCTCTCCTCCGCTTAAAAAAAAAAAGGCGCTTGGAGCGGCAAAGTTCCACCTCTTAAAAAGTGCCGCCTGGGGCCCCACTCTGCTCCATGGTAGGGCCGGCCCTGAGTGACATCCAAGCTCTTCGTAAAGGCGAAGCTCACCGAGGCTAGAGCTTTATAATGCATAGTGAACCGAGAGTTGTCCTGCAAACTCTGTCTTTAGTGAATAAACCCTATAAAATCACATTTGCAGCAATACAATCAACAAACTAAGCTTTACATGAACATATAATTCTAAATAATATATTATGACGATATTAATTTTATTATACAAATATATTACAATTATATTACAATTAATTACTAAGCATTATGTTTTATTGTTACCCTTATAGTGTACAGCAAGAGTTAAAGCTTTAATCACTAATCCTTATTTCAAATCTGTTTATGTAATAATAGCAATCATACATACTAGGTGAATAAAATTGTGATAAAAATGTAGAGTTCATTTTGCCATTGCATCTGTTTACAACGATAAAATTCATTAACAGTAACCTTATAATTCACTCTCCTATCCTAAGTTTGTGAGAAACATTATAAATGATATGTTGCCAGGGAAGAAAGAAACGTTTGAAAACTTTTTCTTTGATCTTTAGGATGGAGTATGAAATAAATATTAGGATATTATATATTAGCATAAGTATGCATTATTAAATGGTTCAAAAGTGATTAGAAACTTGTTACACGGCAAATGTTTGAGGTATATGACCAAATAGCAGATATTTCGTTTTAAAAAGTTGTATAACAATTTTCAACTCAAATGGCTTGTCTCTATTTACGTGGAAGCAGCCTGCCAAAAGAATACTTGTGAAGAAAAATGAAGGGTGAATGCTGACATTGAATGTAAATCCACCATCTATGAAATGTTTTGGAAAGTGCACAAACCAAAAAAATATATGTGAATTTTCTTTGGCTGAGTTTTCAACTTGTTCCAAAACATGTAATGTATTTTAACCTTGCCTATTTTTCTAAAATAGCACAGTAGTGTCGACAAATTAATGATCCGTATACAGTACAGGGTCATTTTTTAAGCATAACAAGGCCAGAGCACTTTCACTTTCAGCCCAGTGGTACCTTGGTGCTACCAGCACAAACCTTTCCCATGATGCTTCCTCTGCGGTCTATGTGAAGCTTAGCAACAGCATATGACATCATCCTCCATCATCTCTCCAACAGCAGGTGCATAGGCCTCTAGGACACAGCATTACAGAGACACTAGACATTGGGACCTGTAGAGGGGGCCCAGACAACATTGGCTATGGGCCCCTAAGGTAAGCCTGGGCCTGCTCCTTTTAGCATCCTGTCTATACATTCCAGAAACATACTTGCTACGTGGACTTAAGCTTCTAGAAATATCTAAAAGGGAACACTATTTTATCTGTAGGTGCCATGTTTGTATTGTCAGTAGGGTACCTAGCAATATTTGTAGTGTTTTGTTAGTTGAAGCATGAGAACTTGCAGTTCATATTTTCCCAGAGTTATTTACAGTACATGCGGTAAGAGTAACTGAGTAATAATCAAAATGTTTTTGCCCAACAAAAAAAGTCTTGTTAAGACAAATATTGTGTATATATGAAAACCTTTGAATTATATGGTTTTACATATTAGGACATTATAACAATCATCTGTTCCTTAGCAGGCCAGAAAATAGGTAAATAAACCTCACATGGACAAAAGCACATGACATAGTATGCTTTGTTATGACAAAAAAGCCAAAATAGAGAAGCCATGTGTGGAAAAACTACATCCTTACTGCTTCCATAGAAAATAAGATGCTAAGTAGCAGACAGGTGCTGCTAATCAAATGTCCTTGATTAACTGATCGTTGGCAAGTGTGGCCACCTTTATTAAAGCCAAAGTTTTATCAGTTTGCTGATCAGGAGCATTCAGGTGTGTATTAAGACAATGCCATGAAGGAGAGACATCGGCAATGATCTTAGAGAAGCAATTGCTGCTGCCCATCAATCTGGGAAGGCTTATGAGGCCATTTCCAAACAAGTGCATCATTCTACAGTGAAAAAGATTATTCAAAAGTGGAAAACATTCAAGAGAGTTCCCAATCTTCTCCGCAAATTCACCCCAAAGTCGGGCTGTGTGCAATGCTCAGAGAAATTGCAAAAAAAATCAAGTTATATCTCAGACTCTACAGGTCTCAATTAGCATTTTAAATGTTAAAGTTCATGACAGTACAATTAGAAAAAGACTGAACAAGTTTAGAAGGGTTGTCAGGAGAAGGCTTTAAAAAGAGCATGGCAGCACGACTTAGGTTTGCAAAGTTGCATCTGAAGAAACCACAACACTTCTGGAACAGCATATCTGCACAAACACCTCATACCACCTGTCCAGCACAATGGAGGAGGGGTAATGATTTGGGCTTGTTTTGCAGCCACATGATCTGGGAACCTTGTAGTCATTAAGGTGACCATGAAATCCTCTGTATACAAACGTATTCTACATTCAAATGTGAGTCTGATAGCTAAAGCTTGGCAGAAATTGGGTCATGCAATAGGACAATGATCCCAAGCACACCAGCAAACCTACAACAGAATAGTTAAAAAAGAAAAGAATCAAGGTGTTGCAATGACCCGGTCAAAGTCCAGACCTCAACCCGATTGAAATGCTTTGATGGGACCTTAAGAGAGCTGTGCATAAACAAATGCCCGCAGACCTAAATGAACTGAAGAACGTTATAAAGAAGAGTAAGCCAAAATTCCTTCACAACAATGTGAGAGACTGATAAAGTCATACAGAAAATGATAAGCAGTTATTGCTGCTAAAGGTGGTTCTTCAAGCTATTGAATCATAAGGTGTACTTAGTTTTTCACACATGGCTTCTCCATTTTGGCTTTATTTTTATTGAATTAATTATGACATAGTGCAAGATGTCATGTTGTTCATCTGAGGTAGCATTTACCTAATTTTTAGACCTGCTAAGGAACAGATGATCGTTAGTATGCCCTGATGTATACAACCATAGAATTCATAGAGGTTGTACTTTTTTTTTCACATGACTGCATATATGTATGGGATTGTTTAATTACTGATGTTTTAAATGTATACAGTATATCAGTTCTTGTGCAGCTTTTGTGGGTCATTAGTTCATCAGTATTGGTGGAAAGAAGACAGCAAAATTCACTTCTTTTTACTATTTTAGGGCAATAATGTAAAAAATTACAAAATATTACTTCTATATTGGCTTAATTTATACCATATACAATCCTATGGAATATACCTGCCCATGAATGATTTTCAGTGTCAGTACACCCATGGAGTTTGATGATTTACATATTGCTAAGTGAAAATACACGTATCCATAAACTCAGTATGTCCACCTGCAGAGGGCTTAACTTCAACTCAATGAATTATTGCCTTCAGTGAGGGAAGTGTCTTGTCAAAAGGGTCTTAGTTCCTTGTAAAACATTCACAGTTTCTTTCCATTATGATCACATAAATACTGTTGGAAAATATGTAATTACATCGAATAGGCAACACAAATAAAATTATATCCTTCATGTTTTAAAGACTCAAACAATCAGAAAGTTAAATTTAAATATCCCATGGGTCATTAGTTGGATTATACTTAAATGAAATATATCATGTGATTTGGCATTTTGTGAATATTAATTCCAATAGGTTGAAGATTTAAGACAATAGAAAAAATAAGTGACACATATTGTGAAAATATGCCTTTCCAAATGTGTTAGTCATGCACTGCTCAGCAGGACAACCATTAAAACCAAAACACATGGTTAAACTTTAAAGCTGCCACATATGGGATCCTTAAATACACTCATTACGGCATAGTTTGTATGCAGGGGCTACTAGAACCAGCTTAATAACTTCAAGCTTGCAAAATGTTTACCTGCTGCTCTATTGACTGCAGCATATAGAGTGCTGAGATGTGACATCATTATCATATTTCTAGAGGACTCCAAGAGAAGGTGGACACTATGATCTGCTCCACTAGACAATGGACCCTTTATGCAGAGTATGTGACTGATCACTGAAAACTGTTTTTATAAAAGTACATGAAATAACAACTATCATACTAACAAACAATACATGTATATACACTCACTGGCCACTTTATTAGGTACACCTGTTTAATTGCTTGTTAACACAAATGGCTAATCAGGCAATTCCATGGCAGCAACATGCATTTAGGCACGTTGACTTAGTCAAAACAACTTACTGAAGTTCAAATTGAGCATCAGAATGGGCAAGAAAGGGGATCTAAGTGATTTAGAACGTGGCATGGTTGTTGGTGCTAGACGGGCTAGTCTGAGTATTTTAGAAACTACTGATCTACTTGTATTTCACAACCATCTGTAGAGTTTACAGAGAATGGTCTGAAAACGAGAAAACATCCAGCGAGCGGCAGTTGGAGGACGCAAATGCCTTGTTGATGTCAGAGGTTAGAGGAGAATGGGAAGACTGGTTCTAGATAACAGAAAGGCAACATTAACTAAAATAACCATGTAGATGGGCTACAGTAGCAGAATACCACAACGGGTGGCACTCCTGAATGGGAAACTAAGGCTGACGATGTCTATGCCTTTATGACCACAGTGTACCGATCTTCTGATGACTACTTTCAGCAGAATAATGCACCATGCCACAAAGCTCACATCATCTCAAACTGGTTTCTTGAACATGACAATGAGTTCACTACACTCCAATGGCCTCCACAGTCACCAGATCTCAGTCTGATAGAACCCCTTTGGCATCATGGATGTGCAGCCGACAAATCTGCATCAACTGCGTGATGCCATCATGTCCATATGGACCAAAATCTCTGAGGAATGATTCCAGCACCTTGTAGAAAGTATGCCACAAAGAATGAAGGCAGTCCTGAAGGCAAAATGGGGTCTAACTCAGTACTAGCAAGGTGTACCTAATAAAGGTACATGCCAAGCAAAATTGATTTGGGCAAAATTTTTGTTTCATTTTTGCCACTTTATTTTTAAACATTAAAGTAAGTTTCTTGACCATATGGTTTGGATTATTATTTTAAAATATTTAAAGAATGGATTCCTCAGAGTAGGGAAGGTGATTTAGCCTCAGCAGTACAGGGGCAGGGCACAGGGAAGGCACAGGCAGACAGACACATCAAGCCATATGGTACAGGACAGAATTTCCTCAATATTCAAAAAATATTTAAAGGACTGAATCCTCAGATTGAATCACAGCAGCAATAGAGGCAGGGCAGGGCACAGATCAGACAGACACATCCAGCTACTTGGTACAAGACTGAATTTTACCCAAATGAAATATAAGAATTGACCAGTTTGTCCTTGAAGCAAAGCTGTGCTGTGTTGTGTACACTGGTGTTGGTTCATACTATGTAGTAGTGGTCATGGGTGGATCCAGGGGAGCACCTGGGAAATTACCCCCCTCAAAAGATAGCAACATGCTTCATGATTAAGGAAATACAGATAAGTCTTGCCCATGATCTCAACAAAGGTGGGGTGTAGCAGGGCCACGTGACTCCCATGACCCCATAGGAGTAGCGCATCAGCTTGCACTGCGTGTGTAAGCTTCATTGAAGCCAAGCCTAAGACAGGGTAAGCAAATTGCATATCTGTTGCTGCCTGGGTTTATATACGCGTGTCTGGTTACATTAGTGTGTGTGTCTCAGTATGTGTATTTTTGAGTATGTTTACATATATGTCTTGGTATGCACGTCTGTGTGTGTCCATCTGGGTTTGTATGTTTCTCCGTATGTGTGTGGTTATGTTAGTGTGTGTCTGGGTATGTGTGTGTCTGAGTTTTTTAATGCGTTTGTGTGTATACTTATGTTAGTGTGTGTCTAGGTACTGTATGTTGGCATGTGTGTCTGGGCATGTGTGTCTGAGTATGAGTGTCCGAGTGACCCATGCAAGAGGGTCAAGGAGGGACCCAGATGCAGAAGATACCAGGTACTCTGTTTGTACCCTATGATGCATGACATTTGTCATGTAGGCACAGACAGGCTAAGAGAAACACACACTTGGCTGGATACACAGAATAAAGTCTGTATTGGAATGTGCAGGATGGACTGGTATGCACATACATTTTAATGCAAGCAGAATAAGGACATCAATACAAACAGGACTGGTTTGTTCAAACAGGATAATGCACAGGAAAGATACAGACCTCGGCCATGCACCTTGGCAAGATAGGACCTCGAACATATATCACGGTTTTGAAAGTTTATAGATAGGTAGCTGTGGTTGTACTGGCGGGGTCTGCTCTTAAACAGCCCACAAATAGGATGCTGTGGCTGAATAGCCCATGGATAGGGCACATGGCAGGAAGTCCTCAGACAGGGCAGATGGCAGGAAGCCCTCAGACAGGGCACATGGCTGGAAGGATTTTAATCAGATTATGATCAGCACTCATTGATGAACAGTCTAAAACATAATTTTTTTTCCCTTTTTGATCGTTTTTTTGTACTTTAATGACTTGGTAATCCTCTGCTTACAATATTTCCTTACTATGTTCAAGGCCTCCAGTACCAGAGGCAGCAAAGTAATCCCACAACATTATGGGTCCTCCGCCATATTTACCAGTAGCTACGGTATATTGGTGGCCTGCATTGCCAAAGAGCTCTACTATGCTTTCATCTGTCTGTATAACATTTTCCCAGAATGATTATGACACTAGGTAGATTTCAGGCAAAGATCAATGCCTTTTTATGTTTTAGTTTTGGCAGTGCTTTACTCTTTGGCCTTTGCCTATGTGGCGTATGGTCCTTGTTGAAACCCGTATTGATTGTTATTGATTGATCTTTTGCTATTCTGTATCAAACATATCAGTGTATAAAGACCCCTATACACTTTTTAGGAGATGTTTTACATGATGTACAAAATATTCCAAAGGTGCCGATAGTATTGACCATAACTCTATACTGTCTTGTTCTATATACTGCATGCTCTTTTCATGTCTCACCATTTTCTGTGTCCTTTGGACATTCTGCTTCCTCATTCTAGCAAAATCATATGTAAAGCCGAACAACAAAGACATTCAAATCATTAAAAAAATAATTTTCTTAGGATATGTTATTGCCATTGCAAACTTGGGCATTCATTACTTGTTTGCACTGTAGTTCGGCTAAAACTTAGCGAAACCCAGTGAAACTCAACCCCATCCTTGATAGATGATTACTTTTTCCCTAAGCAAATCTGGGGTTTCCACACTTTCTTTGGTTAGGGTCAAGGATGTTAAGATGTTTGCTATCATATATTACTTATCATAGGTGTCAAACATTTTCCTTTGTACACTGGGAATATTAGATAGGCAGAGTAACATATGAATTAAATATTTTTCATACTGAAAAGTTTTACATTCTCACCTCTTGATTAATCTTTCTTGAAGGAACCTGGAAGTACATCAAGATAAAATTTATCAAGTGATGACAAAAATCTCTCTAGGGATTGAAATTCTCTAAACCATATGTTATTATGTGATACTGATTCATCACAATACATATTTTTAAAAATCCTGAAAAAAGTCTTATAGAGCATACAATTCCTTTGATGCCTATAAGGAAAAAATGCTTTCTGAAACATACCAGAAGCTCTTCTTCTACCCGGCAGTCAATGAGTTTAACCTAGAAAAACACAGAAAAAAAAAACACAAGTAAACAGATGACAATAGTGATAAAGATAATAAAACACAAGAATAACTAGTCACTTAGCATGTTAGAAAGTAAATGCTTATACATTTAAAACATATACTTAGTTACTTTTATTTGCAGATGTTCCAGCTAATGATAAAAACTTCTACACAAAATGGAATTTAATATGATATCAAGAGCAATCTGTAATTCTACTTATATGTATGTATATAATTAAAATATGTATAAGACTCCAAAACCAGCCCTCACATCTCAAGTGAAGAGGTAGGGACTGAAAAATGGCTGATGCTTCTCTGGCTTGAGATTGATATTTGTGTTCTGTGCTGGGAAGGCAGCAACTACTCAGACTTGGACTGGTTATTGGGCAAACCAGGCAAATTCTCGATGGCCTGGTGCTTGATGATGATGCTCATTTGTCCGTGTGGACAACAGCTGAAGCAGCCATGTGACTTCATGTACGTCATATATTGGCCATGGACTTTAAAGTGCCAGGAACAATTTTAATCAACAGTTACCACTAGGTAGAGTTGGAAACAAAATACACTTCAAGGCTTGATAAGTCAGATAGATGGCCTGAATAAAATTACTGTGCTCAAAAAAGACTTTCAGACCCATCAGTAACCAGAAAATGGCAAATCATCAGGAGTACATCAGGAGTACAGATAATTTGAACTGCCGCTATTGCACCCAACAGCTTCCACAAAAACTTTAAGGTCATATTGTAGTTTTCGGGCACTCTAGAAGTGGATCCTCGCTGCAGAAACTGGATAAGGCAACCCCTAGCGGTCAACAGGAAACTCAGCAACTGAAGAGGCCAAACAGCGGGCAACAGGATCACTTGGCAGCGGACAGCAGAACCAGGACTAATAGCGACAGGGAGCCATGGCAAAGTCAGGAACAATAGACAAGGGTCAGCCAAAAGAGTAGTCGGGATCACGTAGCACGGTTCAGGGCAGGCGGCAAACAGCGGTAATCAGGAACAAGCAAAATTCAAAGCAAAAAGGTACAGAGATAATCAAAACGCTAGTGAAGTACAGAGGCACTATCACAGGCAATGTGGACTACAAACTAAGGGTTTAAATATCCCTCCAAGCTTCTAAACCCTCCTACCCATCTAAGTAGGGGAAGGGGAAAAATAGATAAAGGTCCCTTAGGTACCTGACATGTAGATTCATGAGATAGCCGTCCGCGCATGTGGCTGGAGCTCTTGGGTTTTGGCTTTTTTGACAGTGTGTCTAGGGCAGCTGACATGGAGACTACTGTTTTGGTGCTAGGGAGGCAGAGAAAAGGCATCTTAGATATGGACTACATTACTGTTTCAAATGTTTAACATTCAGATGGTGCACTGTTGGCAATCACTCTAATGAAGCGGGACTGTCTGTTAAATTTGGCATGATATACCCGATATACACTCAAATGATGTGCAATTACAAGAGATTCCCTACTTTACACAATAAACAATGACTGCATGGAGTTGAATGTTTTAGACAATTGAGACAATGACATAGACATTAATGTCTTATACATGCCAATGAATGATGTCTGACAATTTGGGAATTTAATATATCGAATGCAAATTCTAATGTTTGAAAATGTGCATTTTCAATAGTGCATCACATTAAACTTCTGTTGTTATCTGACTGTTTGGCCACGTACCACTACATTCCAATTTGTAGACACGAGAGACTATCATTTTCCATCTTCAAACAACCACTACACATTTTCTATATCTGGATCATTCTCTTAAGATTTGCAATATAAATGAAAAATAGCTGTCATGCAAATAAATATTCTCTTCCAAAATGACTTCCAACCAGGAACATCACATAAGTTCTTGTTTTTAATAAGCATTTATGGTATAATTTACAGATGTTAGAATTTTATTATCCATACCTAAAAAATAGCTCACATAAAAAAAGCATAATGGTCAAAAATGAATCAATGGTGCCTTTTCTGTATACATTTTTAGAATTCTTTTACATATATTGAAACCTGAGACAGGAGAAACCATAACAATCCTCAAAATGATTTTGGCATCTACTGCACCCCTTTATTACCTTTTCATGCCCCTGTTTTATTTCTATTCACTGGCCTCTTTTGGTAGCTTTTTTTCTTTAAAATGAAGAAGTTTATTTGTACATTTCTGAAAAAATGGGGCTAACCATGTGTCTATTGTATCCATTGGTAATTCAAATAAAATGTTTCCTTCCGAACTGACCAACTGGCGATGTTCTCCCATGTTTTGTATATTTTTTTATTTTAGCGAGGTTACTAACTTATATTGGTTTGTCCCCAAGAACTACACACACACACACACATATATATATATATATATATATATATGCAGTTATAAAAAAAATAGGAAAATCCATTTTTCTTAATAGATGTGAAACTATAAAACGCTCCCATCTGAATGTACCAGAGAACTCTTTGGGTCTGCCTCAAATACTCTAGGAAGCATAGCTGATGGCGCCAGCAAAGTTGGCCTGTTTCCCAATCATTATTTGCTCTCATTAAAGCTAGCCTTTGTGTGGTTAGCCTTGCCGTCCTGGCTACCTCCCTGCCCCTTCCCATAAGGAGTATGAACAGAGAGAATGTGGGAGGGAGCATTATTTAATTATATTTATATTGTTTTATTTCCAATTTGCCCAAAATAGTTCACAACAATATCCTGATTTACTTGAAGTCAATGGCTAGACCTTTGAAAGATTGCAGAGATTGATGCCAAAAGACATGAGGTGGAGTAGAAAATGCCGAGATACATACAGTATATATTGTATAGTGAGTATATCATTGGTAATAGGCATGTGCCTGTTGACTGTCGACTAAACACTAATTGATCAGATCATTAACATACATGTTCTCTAGTATCATGCTGTAGTTACCTTACCTCTTTATGTTATGCAATCACATATACAAGTTATTAGATCATAGCTAAGTAACCCTTGTGTGGATTTAAAATTAAGTGACATAATTTTTCCTAATGTAATGGTATTATTGCAAATGCATTATATAAATACATACCACAAATGTTGTAATTAAATTTAAATATACAACACATACAACTCAGTTCTTTACTTTATGTATTATAGCTATGAGAGTTAAAGTGGGATAAAACATGTATTTCCCACCCACCCATGTATTGCCGGAAGCAATGTTTCCCTGAAATTATACATGCTTTTTGTTGTCGTGATCAATTGTGCAACATCTAACATTTTTTTAAACGCTCATTTTCTGCAGTATATTAAAAGTATATCAAAGCTTTGAGCTTTTGTTTTTTCAAAGGTATTGCAAAACTATATTGGTAACCAAAGCAGCAGAAAGAATTCCCATCTCTGCTTTGAAATGCTATACAAATTCATCAAGTAATATGTTACCGAAAGGTCTGTAATTCCATAATATACTTTGTGAAGAATCAGGCCTCTTGCACAAGTTAATGTTCATTTTTATTAGCAGGTGCTTATACGGCACAATAACGGATGTCCACTAGGACCTTTTAAAAGGCAGCTGCATATTTTCCAATAATGAGTGGGTTATTGGCATTGCACCAACTGTTTTTTAACATCAAGTTCTTAAAAGTTTAATTTTGTTAACTGTTTGGTATGCATTTAATCAAACAACAATAGCATTAAATATTGAATTAAGTTATACAGTATATGCCACCACAAATGCATTATAATGGAATATATTGCTCATGCCCATAATAGATTTTGTGTAGTTTTCTTTGATTTATTTAATGAACGCATAAAATGATTGTATTTGTTACCTTTTTTTCTGCAAGTTAAATTAACATTTTTGGTGAAACAGAATTTTTTTTAAAAAGCCACGCTGAATGTTAATGTAAATCAAAGTGCTGGGCTGCATATATTAAGAACCCTAATACGCCCTTTGGTTTCACTCAACATCATATTCATATGGAAATCAAGCACCCAAGAAAGAACCCAAACAAAATGCTTTATAGAATACGTAAATAGCTGGATTTAACTGTTTTGGTTTAGACACATTAAGGAAAAGGAGGTGATGCCAAGCTTTCCATGGCCAGTGAACCAGGACAAGCTTTGAAGCATGCGGTGTGGGAGTGTTCCAAACAGCTTTGTACCAACCATGTGGCGAGGCCCTATTGCAATTGGAAAGTAACATCTCAAAGACGACAATATATGCCAGATGTCTACTATCTACTATTTAGAGAACATGCTGCCTTGAACTTTTTTGGAGGTGGCACAGCAGAACATTCTGCACAAATCAGACCTTTGAAGATACAAATTGTTTTGTAAACCGTTACTTTTGTTTAAATCTTTAAAGCCTTTTAGTTGTTTCTTTAATATGAGAATAATTTTTTTTCTTCCAGACAATATTAATTATGGTATCTTATGTATCTTAGACATTTGAAATGAAAATATCCATCATATCGACAAGACAACGTAAAACACAAATATATTTACTATTATACTTCTCATTGATGTTTTTCTAATCATCATTAATAAACTGTAGTAAGGTTTAGCATATGAATTATACTAACGGGCAAATTATTACTTAGCTGAATTTTATAAGCTTAATAACGTTTTACTTTCATTGGTGAAGGTAACAGGAAATAAGATATGGTTTTCGTTGTCTACAATGAAATTATCACCTCTACAGCTTTTGGCGGTAGATATGCAGCAAGGGAAGAAGGGGATATACTAGGACGGCCATATCAGTGTTTTCAAGAACACGTGTAATTTCCACATATTAAAGACCAGCACAGATAAAGTGTAGCTCTGGTGCGCGGGGTATTAAACTCCTTTGAGTAATTCGCATACTACATATCTTACATGTTGTGCTGTAAACTGAATCATGTGAATAATTCCAGTGCTTGTCTAAGTATCTTGCCTTTAGGAAGGACATTTAAATACGTCACCAGAAGAATTTGTAACAGCTCTCGGTAGCTGGAAATATCACTAAGTAGAACTGCACATTTTAATATAAACCAAACAGCAGGACCTGCACTTATTCTGTTTCACTACTAAATGCATCCAAAGTCACGTCAGATCATTTTGCACACTTTTTATATGTAACTATTGAAAAAAAGTGAAAGGTATGAGGGGATTTAAAATAATCCCCGGTCTGTTCAGAATTTCCTTTGCCCACTGCTCAGCTCCTCTGGCCACCAACAGAGATCCTTCAGCTCAGTCAGCTTTTCATTGTCCTTTTTTAGCTGACCTGAATGTTCTGCTAAAAAGATTTATCTGCTGAAGGCTTTAAAAGTGCCAGATACAACATGGGATATTAAAGTACTTACAATTGGAGAATATTACGAAAGTCTTTTAAGTTAAAGTAATATGACAGAATGTATTTTGACTGTGGATTTCCTTCTAACAAACATTTCCTACAGTGAGCTGCACTCTACTGCCAAATGCTTTTTTCCCCCCTCTAAAATGCTATTTATTTAGAGCTGGTTGATACCGGAATTCTAAATAAATAAAATTCCAACTTCCCTGTGTTGATTTTACGTGGCCTGACCTTAATAATAAGGCATTAAGAAAATCAGGTACACTAACTAAGAAGGGTCATCTAAGTAAATGACAAAGACAAGGAAGAACTTGATATTTCTGAAGTCCACATGGTATGAGAAATGTGAACTCTCAATGAATCCTAAAGGATAAGCTTTATGGGCTGGATCCATTGTCAAGTATTGTCACTTTGTGTCATGTAGAGAAACCCTGTTCACACACACACACACACACCCTAAGGTACAGGGAATTTATAGGTGGTCGATAACCAGGTGCCCAGTATCAAAGAGGTCAGCAATATCAAGGTCAGTAATAAGTTATCCAATTTAAGTAGAATTCTATTATTAATTATTGTTCTATAGAGAATCATCAGATTCTGCAGCACTATACAAGGAGTAGACAGAATATGACAATTAGTATATAACATAAGAAGAGGACTGTCACGCCCCATCCAGGCTGCAAAGCTGCATATCTCTGGTTTCCCCTGAATTTCCAATCTTGTTATCTTAGGGGTTATGTTCATGTCCTTGTTTAGTCTATTCTGTTTAGTCCTGTTATTTCTGTCATGTGTTACCGGGTCAGTCTTGTCAGCCCTGTACTCTGTTTTGAGCCCCGGAAAAGGGGTGTCCTGTCCTGAAGCCCTGGCAGAGGGGTGTCCTGTCCTGAAGCCTTGGCAGAGGGGGTCCTGTCCTGATGCCCCGAAAGAGGGACATCCTGTCCTGAAGCCCCGGCAGAGGGGTGTCATGTCCTATAGCGCCGGCAGAGGGGCGTCCTGTCCTGAAGCCCCGGTAGAGGGACGTTGTGTCTTGAAGCCCCCGCAGAGGGGCGTCGTGTCCTGAAGCCCTGGCAGAGGGGCATTGTGGCCTGAAGCCCCGGCAGAGGGGTGTCGTGTCCTATTTATGTCAGATCTTGTGTGTAACCTGTCCCTGTAATCTGTATTCCTGATTCTGCCACCTGTTTCTACTCCTTTGGTTCTGCCCTGCCTTTTCTGTCCGTAGCTGCCAGAGATCTCTATATCCTGTTATCTGTACTGGATACTTCCTGCTGCTATCTCAGCATCCTGGTATGTGGCCACACAATCCTGATGGCCCAATACTGTATCTCCGCTCTTGCACGATGACTCCTGAAATTCCGTCATTGGGCGCTGTGGGTCATTACAGTCGTCTGTATAGACCCCGTTCGTGACAATGACATACAGAAACAACAAATGAGCTTACTATCTAGAGGGGGTTTATTATACAAAAAGTTAAAGTGTTGTTGTTGTAGGCATGGTCCAATATTGTGTCCTATTTTTTCTTTAAACTAATTGGTGGTTTGGCAATTGTGCGGTTATTCATAATTTGGTTTTGATCTTGCTTTATTAATAGCATATATATATAATTTCCTTTATCATTTTGCACTTGTGATTCAAAAAGGTCAGGCATCTATATAGGAAAAGGAACACCTATAAACCTATATATATATAAAATAGTCTAGATCAAATGGTGCAACGTTCAAACATGTGGCCACCAGGTATAAATATACACTAATACAGTAAGCCAGAGGTGCACTCAAAACAAAGGAAACATCTCCAAATGTATTCAAGCAAAAATAGAAAACAATGTCTTAACCAAAATAGTGCTAAAATCAGAATACATTCTTTAAATAAATTACATACATGGCAGAACAGCAGAGAATGCGGTGGAGATCTCCAATCTTTCGACCAGAGGTCTTTACAAAGTTGATCATCAAAACCCTGGTTTCTTATAAACAACAATGATATTGTCATTCTTAAGTTCTACAGTGCATGATTTTCATAGATCACGCAGTTTAGTTCCAACACAGGTATTATTTCATTTGTGAAAAGCTGGAGTACTACACAATTTTCAATATTATAATAATGTTTACTTACTCCAAAATTGTTTACATCAATGACAAAATGCATAAACCAAACAGATACAACATGCAGGTAAAATGTCTGTGTCTGCTCACAAAACCAGTTAAACTTTTTTGGGTAGATAAAGGTCACGTCATGTTCTAAAACACACTTTTTAGCTCTCTACCCACATCTATTAACCCCTTAATGACAAAGCCCGTACATGCACGGGCTCAAAATGCATTGTTTTCAACGGGTTTAGGGACCGCCCATTGTCCTTAAGGGGTTAATAATAGTATGACATATATTGAAAACATTTGTAGTAGTGGAGATGTGCATTAAATGTTCAGTTTAAGATCAGAATAAAGGAGGCTGTAATGATTCATTACTTATAAGAAAAATCTTAACAGATGTGGTCTATTATCCTTCGTCATGCATGAGGCATGAACCGGAATGAGTATTCTCCCCAAAATATGCCGAGGAATGAACCTGGTATTTGTCTCATAAAAGGTGCTGTTTCATGTAGACAAAATAGCTGAGTGTTCTAGTATGGTAAGCAAAGAAACTCAAAAAGGTTTGATTCTTAAACATCTTAGACTTTGTGGTTTCCATAACAACTACTACAGATGACAATCGGTTCATATTTACCAAGTGAAGATTGAATGCTTACATTTGTGTCTAAACAAGAAATTAGAGGAGACTTTAGTGCAAATGTTGCATAAAACATAAAAAGAAGGGGTAGATTTAGGAATTATAGAAAATTCCAAACATATAAATATGTTTAAGAGGACATTAACTAAAGGTGCTAAATTAAAACTGATACGACTAGACTTAGTATTAGGAACGTAATTCCTAATAATATCAAATACCCACATTTTTTACATTTTTCACTGTACTTTAATGTGACACAAAAGCAGACACTGATCAGTTGTTTGCAATAGAAAACGTTTGTTAGAAAGAGCTTGCAGAACCTAGAAACATACTCAAAAAGTGTGTTTTTTGCGTCTTAATGGATGTAACCACTAACTATGACCACTTCTTCCTGTCTCCTTGTACAAGTTCACAATGATGTAGAATTGTTTCGAAACTATTTTGATCTGGCATGGGGAGACAAGAACATCTCGGGGTCACGTGACATCATGTGACCCTGCAGTGAACCCAAGGCTGCTTGCACACTGCATGAGTGGCGAGAGGTAAGCGGGGGAAGGATATACGTATATGTATGTATGGATGTGTACGTGTGTGTGAGCATGGCTATGTACTTATGTGTGTGAGCATGCATATGTACTTGTGTGTGTGTTAGCATGGATCTGTACTTGTGTGTGTGTGTGTGTGTGAGCATTCATTTAAAGTCTGTAGAAACAATCCAGGGGTATCTAACAAGACACAACCGCAATCAGGCGTTCACTAAGGATCAAAATGACTGAGCACTGAGTAACACTCAGTACTGCCTTATAAACCAGCCGCCCGCTTAGGCCATGCCCCCTGAAGGGATATATAAGGATATATAAGGATAAAGTGACAGCGTGTGCATGTCTAGGAGCAGTACACAAGAACATAAATGCAGGCAGCAATAGAGCAGGAGAGAGACATGAACTGTAGGAACCAAGGTGAGTTCCACTGGGGTGCTGACAGCGTGTGAAAATGGATGTGTACTTGAGCGCATGTGAGCATGGATGTGTACGTGTGTGTGTGTGAGCATGAATATGTAATTGTGCTTGTGTGTGTCAGCATGGATGTGTAATTGTGTATGTGTGTGTGTGAGCATGGATGTGTAAGTGTGTTTACATTCCAGCTGTTGTATGTTGGAAGGGAGGGCAAGGGGCAAAGAAGGCAGACCATTTGTGTGGGGGCAATGATGGCACAGACTAGCTGTTGAAGTTGGGGAGCCTGGTGCAATTTTTCGCACCAGTGCCCCGTGGTTTCTAGTGATGCCCCTGGATGCACTCCTGTTTGTATATTGCAAATGCCTTTGTTTAAACATAAGACTTAAACTTAGTCAGTTTAGAAACATCTAAGATCTGTATTTCCATTGCCCCACTCAAGGGCATTTTTTATTGTCTGGTGGTATTTTATATAATCACATTCCTGTTCTGGTGTACGAAAATACATATATATATATATACATACTCAGCTTAGCATTCCATTCCAAGACTCCACATAATTAAGAAATTAGCCTGTCTGGTTTGGTGGTCAGTGTTTCACCTGGACAGCCCCAGAATAAAGAGGTTAGTCCCAGATCCCAGATTGATTAATTTGTTCAAGAAAATGTGTCAAGGAGAGGGAAACCTTTGGACAGGTAAAGGCAGCACCCCTCCCCCTACTGAACCCCAAATAAATGGGACCACAAGTCAGCAAGTTTAGCAAGTCAGCTAATGGATACATTTTGTCCACTGTGCTTTCAACACATATCACTGTGACACTCAACATGTCACATAATCAAATAAACAACTGTAATATAAATATATCTAAATATGCAAATAACAGTAAACATTTTAAAATTTAGTAAGTTAAATTAACTGTAACACCACCTCTGGCCAATTATGTTACTGTCATGGCTACCGGCGTCCCATGCACAGCAGCCCATATCAAACAACTGGGCACCAGCCCCAGGAGTGTCCCGAGGCCTGTGCACCATGAGTCAGCATGCCAGCATAACCACCTGCCGTACATACAAATATAACCTAAAAGGGGAATGGGAGGGTAACAACACCCATAAGGGGCCCCAACCAACCACACTTGCCCCTTCTCCTGGCCCCTGGCATAATTTCCCCAGAGACATCACATCATTCGTGTTGCCCCTGCGCCCAATGCTTTACCTGCGGGGTTGTTCTGGAACCCTTGTGGTGGAAGGGGTAACATTTAGCATGGGTAGGGGAGATAGTACACATGATGTGCATGTTTACAATGATGTTTAGGGAGAAAGTTGTGGTACTGTATAGAAGTGCTACATGTGCTGGAGATATGTCGATTGAGGAGGGTTACCAATGGTAGATTCTGTGCAAAGAAGAGGGTAACTGATATTGTCTGGAGCATGAATACTGTGAGCATTTTTAAGACATAATAAATATATTTTCTGTTATTCTTATGCAGCTATAAAGGGGCTCTAAATATCTTAAGGCACGTGTAAGGAGTTTTATTCGTCTCTCCTTTTTTCTCTTCTCTTTTTGCTATTATACTCTTGTTCTCTTCTCTTTCCTCCTTATTTTCTCTTTTATACTTTTTTCTCTCATCTAATTTATTTTCCTTTCTCTTTTTATCTCCTTTTCTATTTTCTCTCCTCATTGTTGAACTAGACGGTGGCCACATGCAGAAAGCATTCATACATATTAACTGATCAAGAAAGCAAAATGTGCACACCATTTGCACCAAAGTACAAATATACCAATATTTACTTAACTGAATGGCATATTAATATATGTAAATCCCCATACCATCTGAATGTAAACATCTTCTTATTTTCCTCTGCTTTACTGGTCTTATATGGAAATCTTTTTAGGCGAATAATTGTTGAAACGTTCTTTTTCCATTTCAATTATCTGAACAATTCTAAACATTAGAAATGTTGTCATGCAAAGTATTGGAATGTATTGTTTCTTTAATAATGTAAAAGAAAGTTATTAAGAGTGCCATCTTGTGAAAAAGCAGAGGTACTGCAGCAGGTTTTATCTGTTACTGCAAAGAAACACTTGTTATTACATTTAAACTTCTTTCTGCATATAGCAAACAGTCATGTACTACAGGCAAACAATAACTATATGTTGTGATCATGCTAGTCTAGACAGACATGTTTGTGAAACATTGTATGGGTATATGTTTACGCATACCGGTTCAGCATTTTCCTTGCACCATCATGTTTATCTTATATTGATAATTTGCTTTAAACCTTATTGTAACTCTAGATGTATAGCCTACTTATGCGTTTTTTTTGCCAGATTCTCTGAAGATACTCTATAACTCTAAAAGCATGACTAAGCAATCCAGCATCCGCAATTTTTGTTTCATCTTTGTTTTTTTAATCACCCTCCATACCCACATGAACTATATACCGTGCTGTGAAAACGTTTTTGCCTCTTCCCAATTTCTTCTATTTTTACTTATCTGTCCCATTTAAATGTTTCAGATCATCCAACTAATTTTAATATAAAACAACGTGAGTAAATCCAAAATGCATTTTTAAGGGATCATTGTCCTGCTCCATAACCCAAATGAGCTTAAGCATTAAGTCAAGAACTGATGGCCAGGCATTCTACTTCAAGATTTTCTGGTAAAAAGCAGAATTCATGGTTCCATTACTTATGGCAAGTCGCCCAGGTCCTGAAGCAGAAAAGCAGCCCCAGACCATAATGCTACCAGCACCGTGTTTGACTGTTGCTGTGATGTTCTTATTGTGGAATGCTGTGTTAGCTTTATGCCAGATGTAACGGGATCCATGTCTTCCAATATGTTCCACTTTTGACTCATCAGTCCACAGAATATTATCCCAAAAGTTCTGGAGTCATCCAGATGTTTTTCAGCAGATGCAAGACAAGCTTTTGTGTTCTTTTTGGTTCACAGTGGTTTTTGCCTTGCAACTCTTCCATGGATGCATTTTTGCACATCCATAGGAGAGTTTTGTCTCTTTCTTATCCCGGAATCATGGACAATGACCTTAACTAATGTATGTGTGTGTGTGTGTATTGAATTCTATGGTTTTAGATTTCAGGACATAACAATCATCTGTTCCTTGCCAAGTTTAAAAATAAGGCAAATACAACCTCAGATGAACACCAACACATGACATTACAGCGTGTCATGATTTTTTCAACAAAAATAAAGCTAAATGGAGAAGCCATGTGTGAAAAACTAAGTACACCCTTACTGCTTCCCTAGGAATTAAGATGCTAAGTAGCAGACATATGCTGCTAATCAAATGCCCTTGATTAATTCATCACCAGCAAGATCAAAGCCAAAGTTTTAGGAAAGGCATCATCAATGATCTTCGAGAAGCAATTGTTGTTGCCTATCAATCTGGGAAGGGTTATAAAGCCATTTCCAAACAACTTAAAGTCCATCATTTAACAGTGAGAAAGATTTTTCAAAAGTGGAAAACATTCAAGACATTTGCCAAGCTTACAAGGAGTGGACGTCCCAGCAAATTCACCCCAAATCAGACCATGCAGTGTTCAGAAATAATGCAACAAAACCCGACTTCACAGGCCTCAGTTAGCATGTTAAATGTTAAAATTCATGACAGTCCCATTAGCAAGTATGGTTTGATTGAAAGGGTTGCCTCTTCTCTCTAAAATGAACATGGCAGCACAGCTTTGAAAAAGTTGTATCTGAACACACCACAAGACTTCTGGAACAATGTCCTTTGTATAGACATGACCAAAGTGGGGATGTTTGGCCATAAAGCACAGCGCACAACGGTTTGGCAAAAACCAAACACAGCATATCAGCACAAATACGTCATAGCAGCTGACAAGCAGGGTGGTTGACGGATGGTGATTTGGACTTGTTTTGCAGGTACAGGACCTGGGAACCTTGCAGTCATTGAGTAATCCACAAACTCCTCTGTATCTCAAAGTATTCTAGAGTTCTGCAACAGGACAATGATCGCAAGCACACCAGTAAATCTACAACAAAATCAAAGTGTTGCAATCGCTGAGTCATAGTCCAGACCTCAAACCGATTGAAGTGCTGTGACAGGACCTTAAGAGCTGTGCATAACTCATCTGAAGGTGTATTCACCTAATATTAGGCCTGCTAAGGAACAGATGATTGTTTTTGTGTCCTGTTCTGTAAAACTATAGAATTCAAAAAGGGTGTACTTTTTTTCACGCAACTATATATAATGCATCATAGGTTAGTTCCTTCTTAATACTAATTTAATATACAACATGAAAAACACACATAATGAAGCTATTATTAAAAGCATGTGTTCATAAGCAGCAAAGTCAATGTGCCTGACAAATTGCCCAGTGTACATGAGAGGGTCCTACATTGTCTTACTCAGTGTGGGTAGCATATAAATCCTAAAAAGAAGCAACAGACAGTGAAATATCCTTTTATTGGTATGTTGGGCTCTGTAAAAGACAATATTCAAAAAATGTGTTCTTTCTATTACTGGAATGTTCTGTTTGGGAACTTTTTAAATTGTATTTACACACTGTAAATTATAAACCTAAATTCTCTTTTTTAGACAGATCTGGTGAGGAAAGAGGGTGGATTTGTGAGGGTGGCAGTTGAGATGTATGTGATATGAATCAGATGATACTTAAATTATTATATATGTTTATTATTTTAGCTATTAATGTGATTCATTTACAGTTAATTCCAACTGGCCCTTTGTGAACAATTTTGGACCGGCACAGGGAGTCAGGAACTTAGTGGGGGCATGTAAGGCAAGGTTACGTGACTCCCCAGTGAATGCGAGTAGTGTGCACATGTGCAAGTAGCCAGAGAAAAAGCTGCCAGTAAAGTATGGGGGTGGTGTGGGAGGGAACGAGTGACTGGTTAAGGGAGGTAGTATATATGAATAAATGTATGTGTATTACAGTGAGAAAGTATGTACGGGTATGTCTGTTAATGTGAATGTGTAAGTGTATGTGTGTGTTAGCGTGGATGTGTTTGTGTGCTAGCGTGGATGTGTACATGTAACTGTTTGTGTCCTAGCATAGATGTGTATGTGTAAGTGCTTGTATGATGGCATGGATGTGTATGTGTGAGCATGAATGTGTGACGTATGTTAACATGAGTGTGTAAGTGTAAGTTAAAATGAGCAAGTTTATGTTAGTGTAAATATGTGTAAGCATGAGTATGTGTGGGCCACTTGGCTTTAGTTGCCCTCTGGGCCAGAAGGTGCTAGCCTTCCCTTTGATCCCTGTGTCCCTCTTTCCTGTTGTCCCTCTTTTCTAGGACCTCAAAATGTTTGCTCAAAATACAAATAAGGGGGTTCACACAAGCAAAGAAAACCAAATAAAATAAAAAAATACAAGAATTTATTCAAAAGAGCAAAAAATAACCAAAAGCTACTAACCAAAAATACTGAAGCTTACTAGAAACACTTTACAATTTTACAAAAAGATCTAGCTATTAAGAAATACTGGGCGCTAAAGGTAAGCTTGAAATAAGTATTAGGAAAAATGTAATTAAGTTATTGGTTTCAGATGATGGGACTTTTAGTATAAAACAGTTGGAGAGAGGTTGATTAGCACTGGTCATAACTGTAGACGTCCGGAAAAACTTCCTGGCAAGTAAGCTGAATCATGAAACTATATAAGTAGTCACTATTAACGTGTCAGTTGTCATGTAATTCTAGTACTAGGAATTCACGGCAGATAATTTGTGTTATCTTAAGCGGCACTCTGGACCCCAAATATGAAGATATGAAACAATATGATCACTTGTGAGTATTCTCATAAATGCTGGGCTCTTCTTTGAAAGTTCTTGCTTGGAACAGCAAAAAACGTTCACTCGTCATAAGTAAACTCTCTAGACTATTAAGACATCCATCCCTGGTTAATGACTTTTCTCCAATTTGATATGCAGTACATGTCCCCTGGCAATCTGTATTACCTCCCACCATGTCTCTTACTCTTTCGGGCACATCCACACCACAACATGTTCACCCATGAACTCCACATTTCCTGATTTAACCCATTTATTAATAGTGAACAAATATGACTTATACTGAAGGCAACTTGCAGGAAACTATAACACCATCCACTTTGGTGTTCTGCTTAATTTACTTATCCCATCTCATGCTCTCAAATATTTGTCAAGTACCACCTGTCTTCAAGTTCCCTTCTATGCGTAGACCCAAGCACTGGGTCCCCTATTCCTACCTTCTCTTATCCTGGCACCTTTTATAAAAACCCTAACAGCCATAAATGCCAACTGAGATGCTTAGATGTAAGTTTAGATGCTTAGATAAGTAAGTTCTACTTTACTCAGAGGGAATTAGATAAATGGAACAGTCTTCCAGCAGCCGTGGTGGAGGCTAATACAGTAAGGGAATTTAAACAAGCATGGGACAGACATAAAGCTTTCCTCACTATAGGACCCGGCCAAACACTGATAGGGGTTTAAGCCCCTTACATCAGAAAAAATGGGCACACTAGATGGGACGAATGGTTCTTATCTACCCTCAAATTCTATGTTTCTATATCACATACATGTTGCAAAGGTCCTGATAGCGATGGTTCTCTAAATAAAAAGGTACCTAGGAAGAGTAGGATAAAATGTGTCCATACAAACATCCCAGTGCCCACGGCAATTCTTTTGGAACTCATTGCAGAGTCTTCTGTTGCTATAAATCAACCTTATCTCTAACTTTTACATTCCAAGTTTTAATGAACCCCTTCTGCATCTACTTTCTGCAGGAGATGTTGAGGTGGTATCCTTGAGAATATCAACACCTTAGGAAAGTATCTCGGTCCTTTGGATTGTGAGGGTGACCCAGTGAATGTGGCAGGTATCTGCATTATTTGTATCATTATTATTATTATTATTATTATTTCTAAGGTCACTGCAAATTGACATTGCTATAAACAAAGTTTCATGAATGAAAAGACACAAACGCTTGCTGAAAACATACTGCTTTCTAAAGAAAATCAACATAGTATGAGAAATGAGCACCATGTGAGTGTCTGAAAAAAGAATATGTGCTATTTGGTGCTTCTGCCATAAGCAAAAGAAATCTTTTGGGTAGAAACGTGTTTAAGGGCAAAGTGTGACCTAAACTAGTGTGCAGCCACTATTATAGCATTGTGCTGTAGAATTGAAAACAATGTCATAGAGCATTGCCATTAAGAACAGTATAATAAAGGAGGATATCACACAGAAGTAACAAATGATTTCACATACTGTGTAAAGGAAAAAGAATATGTAGTATGAAACACCACTTTATTGCACACATCTTAAGCATGTTTATTCATGCCATATACCATATGGTACAGAAAATATACTTTTGTGTATCACCAACATATAGTGGAACTTTCCCATTGTACCCCATGTAGGCACCAGACCTACTTTGGGAACAATTTATTGGGTGACTGCTGGCATTCCTTCTTAATGTAGGTGCCCTGGATATCATATTTCTGTATGATTATGGGTTTGCCAATACAGTCTGACAGAATAAAAAGTTAAACATTTATTATATCAGTCACATAAATCCAAGTTATAACCTCCCCAAATAAAAGGTTGGTGAGCAGAGCTTAATAATTTGTTAAACACTTTTCTTTGAGATTAAAGGCATAAGGAGCAGACTAGATGCATAATGGGGCTCCCACTAATAATGTAGTAATTAACTATGATTACACGCTTGAGCAGTTGTGGATTAGACCAGTTGTGGATTTGTGGAATCTTGGAATTGTCAACATGTGTTAAGTAAGAAAAGTCAATTGTTTATATATAATACTTACAAATTAGCAGTTTCAAAAACAAAAAAAAAATCTACACTAAACGTACTAAACAAATAAAACAAAAACATAAAATGTTTCTGTGGAAACCAGATATTACCACTGCACTGTATTAGCGTAAATGTGGAAGATAGTAGGCAAAAAGAATCTCATGCACCATGGGTGGTTGCCACCAAACATTTCCTGTGAGTAAATGAAATGTTATGCTGTCTGTGATAAATGAGGTAGGAATAACTTTACTCTCCTTTTGACCTCCCTCCA
This sequence comes from Spea multiplicata, assembly GCA_009364415.1. NCBI lineage: Eukaryota > Metazoa > Chordata > Amphibia > Anura > Pelobatidae > Spea > Spea multiplicata. The sequence goes on from VKOC01020275.1 coordinate 50,500, forward strand.
TTTAAATGATTTTTTTCTTAGGTTTATTTTTTTTTCCACCAGTCAGTTTTAAAGGAACATTATAGGCAAATGCCTTTTGTTTCAAATATAAATGTAAATTTAAGTTGAGAGGTCCCAGAATTCGAAATTATATTTTGGGTAAATGTAGTTATGTAATTAAACTCCTATAAAGCTTAAAGAAGGAAAGAGGGTGACAGGAGCTCTTTCATAGCAAAATCTGTCAACATGGTATCCTTGTATGAATTTATATTTTTAAACCATTATAAAATTATAGAGAATATACATATCATAATATTGATGTCTCTATATTAAATTTCATTGTATAATTTACCGTCTTAAACTGTTTTTATTTACTTATTTGTATAATAAAACTAAGCACAGTTGTGTGAGAAAGAAAGTACACCCTTTTTGAATTCTTTGGTTTTACAGATCATGTAATGTTTCTTAGCAGGCCTAAAAATTAGGTAAATACAACCAGATGAACAATAACTCATGACATATTACCCTATGTCATGATTCATTCAACAAAAATAAAGCAAAAATTGAGAAGCCATGTGTGTACACCTTGTGATTCAATAGTTTGTAATAATCATTTTCTGTTTGAGTTTGTCAGTCTTTCACGTCGTTGTGGAGGAATTTTGGCCCTCTCTTCTTTACAACATTGTTTCAGTTTGTTTAAGTTTGCAGGCTTTGTTTATGCACAGCTCTTTTGGTCACGCCACAGCATTTCATTCAGGTTGAGGTCTGGACTTTAACTGGGCCATTGCAATACCTTGATTCCTTTTTTTCAGACAATCTATTGTAGATTTGCTGGTGTGTTAAGGATCACTGTCCTGTTGCATGACCCACCTTCGGCTAAGCTTTAGCTGTCAGACAGATGGCCTCACATTTGACTCTAGAATACTTTGGTATACAGAGGTGTTCATGGTAGACTCAATGGCTGCAAGGCTCCCAAGTCATCTGGCAAAACAAGCCCAAATTACCCTTCCACCACCATGCTTGACAGTTGGTATGAGGTGTTGGTGTTGATATACTTTGGTCGTGTCTGTCCAAAGGACAATGTTCCAGAAGTCTTTTGGTTTGTTTAGATGCAACTTTGCAAACCTAAGTCGTGGTGTCATGTTCTTTTAAGAGAGAGGATGCTTTCTCCAGGCAACCGTTCCAAACAAACTATACTTGTTAATTATTTTTCTAATTATACTGTCATGGACTTTAATATTAAATATTCTAACTAAGACCTGTATAGTGTGAGATGTAACTCTTGGCTTTTTTCCAATTTTTCTGACCTTGAGGTAAATTTGCTAGGGCGTCCACAATTGTCTTGAATGTTTTCCACTTTTGAATAATCTTTCTCAGTGTAGAATGATGGACTTTAAGTCGTTTGGAAATGGCTTTATAACCCTTCCCAGATTGATAGGCAACAACAATTGCTTCTCGAAGATCATTGATGATGCCCTTCCTAAAACTTTGGCTTTGATCTTGCTGGTGATGAATTAATCAAGGGCATTTGATTAGCAGCATATGTCTGCTACTTAGCATCTTAATTCCTAGGGAAGCAGTGTCCATAATGTCCATAAACAGACCCGCTGGAGCTCAATACCTCAACCTTCCATTACCTATGAATCTATCCTCAGAAGCCGGCTTCATTTGCTAGCACATTTCCTACCATCCATAGGGTAGAGTAATATGCCTGGTGGTTCTATTTAAAGTGCATTTTTTTAAATTTAAGATATACTTCTGATAAAATAAGTCATTATTTAATAAGGAAGAAAGTCGCTTCTGCTGTCTGCCTTGTAATATTTGCTTCTAAGACTATTTTATGGACATACATAGAAATGTTTATGTCTACATTTGAAGTTCAAAAAGATAACATCTTTCTTCTCCACAACAGCAACGGTTGGATATGGATCTGTGGTAATTCTATCAGGGACACCTCTTGATGTTTGCAATACGCATAAAAGACTTTATTTCTTAAGTGCCATCTTGTGTGTGGGTTTATTTATACATTTTATACTTTTTCTTGTCTGTTTTCTTTTTTTATAGGTATTATATTGTATACATGCATATATGTTCAAATATCTACAACTCAGTAAATGGTAAATTTTGTTTTATATTTTTTATTCTGGCGTGTTTCCAGTAACTG
>VKOC01020278.1:0-10358 GCA_009364415.1 Spea multiplicata
AAATTGGTGAACTTTTAGTATATGTGATCCTTGGGATAACCTTCTGCACACGTTTCCGTACCTGGGACTAGCCATACTCCCTAGCATTCTTCCTCTTAGCCCTAACACCTTCAAGCTCCGCTGTGGAATGGGCAAATCAGGGGTGTATAGAGTGATGTCGGGCAGTGGTCCACCAAGCTTTTGCCTGGTGTGCCAGATGACCGGTCCGGGCTTGCTAGGTGGCATGTACAACCTACAAGTTCTCCATGTAGGTATTTTTCCCATGTAGGCATTCTGGTGCTCAAGCCAACAACATGTACATCATTTCATCGACGGTATGACTACATAGTTATTAAGGAAGCAGAAAATCCATGCCTCATAAACACTTTCATATGTGTATGCATAAAAATAGACACTCATAAAATAATGAAAGCAATTAGGAAAACAACCAACAATCCATATTGGATAGAAATTACTGAGCTAAATGTTTTGCATAAAGCAAGTTCAAAAGTCCAAAAGTCCAAAAGAATATTTGCTATAACAGACACAACTTTCTAGTAATGGAGATCAACTTTCATAGATTTGGAAATTAACTCTATTTCGAAAACCAAGAAAAATTGACCTCTGTGAATATGTGAAATGTCATTATAAAACAGATAAACAGCGATGAGCACCCAGTGATGATCCAAGGGGTGAGTTGAGAAATAACCCGCTTTCCCTCAAGAAAAAATAGCCCCTTATTTTAATAGCCTTCAGCAGATGTTTCCATTTCGTTTGCTGAGATGAAGTTCAATCAGCTGTGACAGTATTTTATAGGATTTTTGCCTTATGGAACTAGGTTGTTAAAATGTTGAACATTTCCTCTGCAGGTGATCTACTTCCATGTGCCAGGTAAAAAAAAAAAAGCATAGACATGTTGTTGAAATGAAATGTTTCATCGCATCTAATAATGACTGTTTAGTGCAAAATCTTCATATAATCTTGGTGATCTACAAGATATGGACAAAAGTACTGGGACACCAACAGGGACGCATTCTAAATTCATAGACATTAATATGTAGTTGGTTCCCCCTTTGCAGCTATAATTGCTTACATTCTTCTGGGAAGGATTTTCACAAGATTTTTGAAATATTTCTGTGGGAATTGTCGCCCATTCATCCAGTAGAGCATTTGTGAGGCCAGGCACTAATGTTGGACGAGAAGGCCTGGCTCGTAATCCCTGTTCTAGTTCATCCCAATAGTGTTGAGGCCAGGGCCCTGTATGGCCGGTCAAGTTCTTCCACACCAAACCCATCCCACCATGTCTTTATGGACCTTGCTGAGGATACATACATGGAGACAGACTCTCCATATTCCTCCAATCCATCTTGTTGCAGAACTACTACACCAGGCTGGGATAATGCTGCAGAGCGCCGGTACAAGAGGACCACCGTAGAAGAAACCAAGACATGGAAAAGGTAGGTGACATTGACAGACAGTGTGAGACTGAGTGAGTGTGAGAGAGCATGAGTGAGAGCATGAGAGAAAGAGTGTGAATGAGTGAGAGAGTGTGACAGCTTTGTTTCGTTGGGGCCACTTTGGTTTTGAAAGCTCATACAAATTCAATAATAATTGTTAAAATTAACATTGGTACAAATCCAAAAGCACAGTCTACACAGTAATGTAATTTAGCATTAAACAAGAGGATTTTATTTCATTTTGTTCCAAAATTGTTCCTTTATCTGCAGACCTAGAGGCTGCTAGTTTAGGCAGTCATGACATTTTGGGTGACTTTTCTTGCGAAACACCACATTGAGCTCACCATTTATGGCAATGCAAATTAAGTCTAAGATAATAGATCTAGAACTCATACACACGAGTAATGACCATCTGTCTGAAAACATTTCCTAAAAAAGTAGAATTTTGTTTTAAAACAGAATACACAAAATTATTAAAAATTAATTTTAATGTGATGATAAAAATAAATTGTTCCGCATTACATTATTATTTGTTTCATGCTAGTACTCACCTAACCATGATCCTCTTCTATTTGTGAAGCTAGTTCTCGCAACCTGGAAGTCTATTGGAGATCTGAACACAGCATCGTCAGGTCAAGGTTTATGCTGAGAATGTAGCAAAAATAGCAAAATACTTCTTTATTTGCAACAATATTCTCACTTGTTGTTGTACAGCGATTCTGACTTCAGCACAGGTGAGAACTGCTCCTTAGTGTATAAAGTCCTAGAAAATGTGGCACAAAACCGTAGGGAACAATTGATTTACTGCATGTAAATCATGATGGGAAAAAAAAAAGGAAAAAAAGAACCCTCATGCAAAATTTCAAGTTTCAAGTAACAAAAACTATACTTAGTGCACATTGCTAGGTACCCTACTGACAATATAAATATAGCACATATGGTCAGAAATGGTGTAGTGCGACTATAATTCCCAATATTTTCAACAGAAAGCAATTTTGATTGCAACATCTATTTATTGCTGTGTATTGATAGCCTTTTCACCACAAATACCAATGGAATAAAGCAATCAACAGGACAATTCCATCGGTTGCTATGGTGATGAGGCCACTTTCCAGACTTTGCACTAGAATTACTTTTTACACGTAATTCCTATTAAGGCACCGACAGGACATTGGTCAGAGAAAAACAATCAATTGTAACCGTACACCCCGTATCTTAAGCTTATTGATATCACGGTACTGATTTTGTACGCATTCCAGAACAAACAAATTAGCAGAATCTCACAAATTGCTAAACTGTGGAAAGTCCCTGCGACATGTCCTATTTAATCCCGGTGTCAACAGCTACTTGTACACATAGCCTAGGAGATAGATTTTATACCATGTTATGGCTGATCTGTGTACATATATTATATATAAAATATATATAATTATCTATACACTAGATCAATGGAAAGATATTTACAAATGAATATAGGCAATTTATATATGTATTAAAACACCTACCTTATGCATTATTAACTCCCTTCTCAAAGTCTGCCTGTGTATGTGTATATATATATATATAATATATATATATATATTAACATATATATATATCACATATACATATATATATATACCATATAGACCTCTACCATAGACACCCCAACGGAAGTACTTGCCAGCAGCAGCGGCACATGGCGCAGACATTCACCATCTGCATGAGAGGACAACTTCCGCTGCTGCTGGCACTTCCAACGGGACTTCTATGATGGAGCGCTGGCATAGAAGCCTCGGAGGAAGTGGCGAACAGCAGCAGAGGTTGTCTACGAGCATCGCTCGCCGGCTGCCCCCTCTGGACACCAAGGAGTCTGGGGATGCATTGGTAAGTCTGGGGCAGAGTTACACATTGAATATATATATATATATATATGTATATATATATATATATATATATATATAATATATATACATTGAAATACATTCATAAACTGTGCAAAACCTGCGCTGTTACTGGTTACCAACATTATCCTGCCACCTGAGAGCATAAGCAGTCACAAGCACCACTGTGAGAATGTTTCACTCTCAAGATCGTGACACTCTTTTAAAAAAATAAAGAAGTTTGTAAAAGAGTCTCTATAGACCCTCCTGAGAACTCCTGAGAATGTGAAAAAAAAAAGTTCAAATATAAATGGTTAAAAAAATAAAAATGTGGTAACATTTAAGAATATGTTTAAATATAAATATATATATATCTATATACCGTATATATAATTTGTATGAGCAAGTGCTAAAATATTAGCACTTCACAACAATTCTTGCATGGAATAAGTTAAAATACAAGTATTTCAAATACCCATTGGGTGTCTTTCTTAAAAATGTATGCTTTCATGGGGTAAACAAAATGTGCACCTGCCAAATTTGGGCTTTTACCCGCCAAACAACCCGACAAACCCACGCAAGGGTGGTATCACTGTACTAAGAAGATTTTGCCGAACAAATATTGGGGTGTTGCCAGTCAGTGATATATACCAGGAGCTATAAATAAAATATATATATGGTTTGATTGGGGTAAATTGAATCAGCCCTTCTTGTTCAGAAAAAAAAACACAAAAATATAAAACCTGTGTTGGTTCACTCAATGAGAGAAAATTACAGCTAAACACGGGCACCGCAAACATATTATAACAGCCTCAGTCCAGAAGGTACAGCCTGGTTCTTTTTTTTTTTGTCGTATGTGTAAGCAGCTGGGAAAAACCAGGTGAAGATACTTCTAACCGTTGTGATCTATTGTATGTAGCTTAATACCTTTCAGGACTGGTTTTTCAAGATTCATGAGGTATTGTGAGGAATGTGGAAACCTAAACAAAGTCTTAGTGGTCAAAAGCTTTTATTTGTAAACTATGTAACTGTTTTTTTTTGTGGGGGGGATTTAGGGCAGATGCATATACGGTATATAATATTAAAAGAAGTATAACCCTTTAACAACCTGTGTATGGTTACTAATATGCCCACAAGACATCACGACAACAGCCCGGACTCTCCTGTGTTAGCTAGCCAACAGTTCTGGAACAAGCTTCAGTACACATTCACAGTTTGAATACCCGATGACGTAGTCAGGCAATCTCTTCCAAGCAGGTGTCTCCAGAAGAACTGAAGAGAGGAACACATTCCCTCTGGGATCTCTACCCTCCCCTGTCGGCAGATCGCACACATTGTAATAAAGAATGTAGTGCTATGGGGCTTGTGTAATCAGTAAACAAGGGGACCACAGAGAGGCAAACTTTCCTCATTAATAAAAATAATGTGGTACATTTTGAAAGAATAAAAGTAAAATAAAAATGAAGCAACTGCTTTAATGCCACCAACATTATTTATTGACAAAAAAGCTCCAGTCCATGAGGTATGAAAAAAAACATTTGTCATTGTGACAGAACCCTCCATCACTGGGGCCCCTGGAGAGTCTTGAGAGCCAACCTCCTCCCTATCGCCTATGGGCCCAGGCCTTGTAGAGACTTCTGTGTGTGGATACAGGGGTTCCGTTTCTGCTGATGTTCCCCATGTTTTAGCACTCAAAAGAATCTCAAAACTGTAACGTCAGCTGGACACCCTGTGGTAGGAAGAAGGCTGATTGTCTTAGCATTGTTAATTGCATAGGTGTGAAGTGTTTCCCCTGTTATTGTGGCAAATTCTAGCATTGCCTAAGTGTATTTGGCGATAAAAAAATCTAAATTAAGATGTAGTTATACAGTACATGGCACTTAAAAAATGTCAGGCTGGTTGCAGTGTAATTTTTGATTTAGCTTTTTCCTCCAGGGAAACATGGCGGAGTCTGATCTACTGTCCAATTTGTAAGCAATGGTCTTTCACACAGATTTACAAGCTCTCTAAATCTATTCAGGTACAAAATCAGCATGGGCCGCTGGCTGAGACTCCCTAGCCCAAGTTGTCCTCCAGATCTGCCATAGTGCGCTCTCTGCGACCACCAAAGAAGCCAGTTTTGTACTGTTCCTGGGTTGTGTTGACAAAGTTATATATCTCTTTGTCCACTATCTAATAACTACAATCTTAATTTAAAAATGCCAGAGTATTGTTACAATTCTGGAGACCTTATCTCCAGAAGGATAGTGACATGTTGGAGAGCATTGCGGAGGAGGGCTACAAAAATGGTGAATGGTTTGTAGAATAAAAATAATCAGGACTAAGGGATCGTAAAATGTATCACTAAAATCACTAAATCACTAAAAAGAGAAGGAAGATGGGATAGAAACCATTAACCATTTCCTTAACAAGGATTTTTAGTGCCATATGTACCGTACTTTTTTTTTTTGGCCACTTTTACCATATGTGGGTTTAAGATTCTTTCCGTTTATGACATAGAAATGATACATTCTTCTTTCCAGAACAAAATTGGGCTTTCATTTTAAACATAGAAACATGCAAAAAATAATAATTGTGAGTGCTAGTATTTAAAAAAAATATATATATACTAATACTAACTACAAATTTTTGTAGTTTTGCCTACATAGTAGGTGCTGCTGATGAACAATAATCCAACTTATGTTTGACGATCCCCTGACAGTACAACATACAAAAATGTGTTATAGAGGGCCACATCCATCCCTTAAATAGTACCCTATAGGAGTAATATTTTTAATACTTCTGGTGTAAGAGGTTTGGGGGGTAGTGAACAGGAGGGGGTTATACTTTTCACAATGTAGCGGTAACATACAGGCTTTTTTTTTTTTGCACAGTACATTACGGATAGAGATCCCTTTAGGGATATGCCAGTGAAGTCACAATGATACTGAGCTTACTGTATAGATTTTTTTAAAAAACCCCCCCCCCCCCCCTTTCACACTGATCAGCAAGCAGGGTTTCATGGACTTACATTGCTGACATCAGCCAGAAGGGAAAGCAATCGGGGATCCCAGCAGTGATGCCTACTGGAAGTGAACGGTGGGTTGGCAGGAAGCCAGCAATACTGGCTTCTGCTGACGGAGGAGTCCAGGCTGCCAATAGAAAAATGCAGGACATACATGTACATCCTGAAGGTAATCCTGTCAAACCTTTTGTGGACATAACTGTATGTCCATAGGGCAATGAAGGCGTAACCCATTCACTACCCTATGGGCATACAAGTATGGAAGAAAGGAAGAAAAGTGTTTTACTGCCAGTAGAGGTGTCAGAGGCCAATACAGTGAGGAAATTAAGACATGCATGGGATTGGGATAAAGATATCCTGAATCTAAGAGAAGTCTTAACATTAGGAAAATGGGTAGGATAAAAGGGCCAAGTGGTTCTGTAAAATTCTGTTTCTTTAATAGAAAGTGTCTTGGGCATGCCACATCATTTCTGAAATTTTAAAATATATTCAAATCTGATTCGTGAAGTTTAATAAAAAGCCCATATTGTACAGATGAGACATTTTATTTAGGTTCCCAAAATCTTTCAACTGTGGGTACCAACAATATGCAATTTTATCCAGCCAGCAGTCACTGGTAATACCAAGTCAAAAACACAAGAAACAGGAATTTGGATATTTCTATACACATATATATATATATATATATATATATATATATATATATATATATATATATTGTAATATGATTATGGATGTTTCTTTTACTTGTGTGGTTAAGGATGGAAAACTACTTAAAATGTATATGAGAAAAAAATGTATAAAAAAGTAAGTCTTCATTATAGTAGCCACCGCCACATTTATACTATATATATAACAAACACTTTTGGAAGAAGCAGAATGAGCCACATACAAGATAAAAGATTACATTTGTACACGGTCTACAGGCTTCTAAAAGCATCAGGGGAACACAAGTTCCTTTATTCTACTGAATTAACAAATATACTCCCAAAACAGAGAGCACAGGAACTTGTAAGAGAGCAACCGCAGGGAGGAGAAGCATCTTCGGAGCTGGGGATCTTTTAAGCAATACTGTATACATATTGCTGGTAAAAAAACTTTTTCAGAAATCAAACCACTTTAATAGGTGAATTGTATAGGTTTTAGAAAATCTTTTTTTCTTGAAGCCTGATTATCAAGTAAAAATAAACGAAACATTGTGTTCATGACCCCTGATTTCTAAACTCTTCTTGGCAATGGTGATTATTGACTGACCATGGATCCTTTATCTAAATCAGTGTCCTATTAGGAAGTGGAAATGTGCTCTTTTTTTTCTTTTAAGGAAAAAATATTTACAGTGATAGAATCAAACTACTGTTCTGTGCCTAAACAATAACTGCACAAAAACCTTCAGCTCCTCAGAATAAAATATTTAAGAGTGGAACAAAAATGTCTTAAGATTTTCGGATCAGGTCTCCAAAGTATACAGTCATTGTTTTCAGTTTTTTATTCAGGAAATTCTGTTCTACTTCAACTTGACCACCGGGCCCAGCCAATGATGCAACCTATAAATATAAAGGGGAAAAGAATTAGGACACTTGTATCATATTTGTGTTATACTGTATACTATATTTATTGCTTTTATGCAATTCAGTTGGTAAATAATTCTCCAGCTGTCTGATGTCTGCACCAACATTTAACATGATATATTATATATATATATACACACACACACCTATATCTATCTATATGTACACATAAGCTTATGTAGGCTAGTGTGTATAGGGCATATGAGATTTATGTGTAGCACAATGCAGATGACAAAAGTAAAGTATTAGCAGACTGTCCATTTACAGTTCCTAGTCCCATGGACAGAGTCTCCTACCTGGTCAGGAACACACGATTAACAAAGTACATCAGGATGGAAGCCGAAGTTAAGTGTAGGACTGCTCATTATAAGTTAAGACTGATTGCTTTAATGTACAAAAAAACTGTAAATTTTACTTACAATACTATTCAAAAGTTTGGGGTGACTTAGAAATGTCCTTGTTTCAGAAATGATCAGAAATACAGTGCAGACATTCTAAATGCTGTAGCTGGAAACAGCTGATTTTTTTTTAATGGGATATCTTCATCGGCACACAGAGGCTCTTTATCAGCAACCACCACTCCTGTGTTCCAATGGCAAGTTGCGTTGGCCAACCCACATGTAAGTTTAACATTCTAATTGATCATTATTGACATTTAAGGGATTGCAGCTTTTGAGACTATCTAGGTCTCTTCTTCAGGCATATTATACATTTGAAGCAGAAATTGCTAACATGCCGACAGTCACATCAATATACAAAGATCACAAATAGAGATTACATTCCTGTAGCGATGTTAAAAGGAAATACAGAAGTATTTGTGTGTAAGATTGATTGTGTAGATAGCATGACAAATTCTTCATCAGGATTTACACCTGAAGTAAATGGTGTCAAATTTTAGTATGAGTTTGTATTCCAATATGTTCCTTTCTCTCAGTGTCCAGAACCATTTATATGGCGACCCTCAGATGTTTGATGCTGTGTCCATTTTGGCAGAAGTTATCTCCTACAGTTGTGCATCTTTTTCTGTTCACATTGTGTCTATGGGAATGAATCTGTCTTCCTAGGGTTGGCCAGTTTCACCTACATAGGGTTCAGAATCGGGGCAAACAACACATGAGATATACCATATTGGATGACTTGCTCGAGAAGGTACCATTAACTTTATGGTGTTGGCCTGTACGTGGTAATTGGTACCATGTCTGTGGTATTTACGTGTGCGCAAGTTTCATTTACACGTGCATTTAGGAAGAGCACCATAGACATATAACAAATGGCACCTCGACCTAACAGGTGTTTTATATACACACACACATTATATAATATAATATATATATATTATATATATATATATATAGATATATAGGTAGTTTGTAAAGGAGCAGATAATATTGTGGAATTTTTTTAAATCCGTTATCAGTCTGTCATCTGTATGTAGTTTGCTTGAGGTCCTAAACAAAATAGCAGAAAAACTCCGAGCTGTGGGCTGTACATGACCACTAAGGGGATCTGATCATTTCTCTGTCTTTGTATTTTAGGAGTTCCTCCTTCTTGAGGTCTTTTAGTTCATCTTTGCACTCGGAACATTTGCGGTTGGATCTTATGGCCTTAAGGATTCTTATGTGTAGTCCGAGTGGAAGCTGTTGCTGTTGAGGTAACTGGGCCTGTCCATTCTACGTTTCCACAAAAAACTTACACTCTACTATAAAACTGCAACTCAGTTACTGCCAGAATCCTGGACACAACCATTAATGTCCAAAACACCACCATTCAAACCTCCCTTCACCACCAACCAACGGACAGGGTCAGTTACCAGAACAACAGCCTCCACCATAACACATAGACAAAAAATCTATACCAAGCCATCAGATACATCCACATATGTTCTGACCCCGGAGACGGCTAAGGGCAGATGCTGCATTTCACAACACACTAATATATTTGTATTTCCTTTTAACATCACTACAGGAATGTAATCTCTGTACCTTGCTGTGACTGTCAGCATGTATAATATGCCTGAAGAAGAGACCTAGATAGTCTCAAAAGCTTGCAATCTGTTAAACGTGATAAAGGTATTATCTTTACCAAAGTTGCGCTCTTTCTACAGTTAACATGGTCCGAAAACACATTTGAAATTATATTCGCACAGCTATAAAAACCCTTGAAAAAAGTGACCACACTGGTAGGGTGCATTTTTATACATATACCATTTACTTCTCATGGATATATGGTCTCCAGAAGTATGTACTAAGCATACATTATACATACAAAATACAATAATGTTTCCTAAGCCAAGTTTAATAAGTAATAGGCATGTTATCAAACAGCTCCCAGCGGAGGAGACAATTATTGACTAAAAATCACAAGTGGTGTTAACACTTAACTTGCCAAACACCAACTAAAAAACTAACGCTGCCTACCTTGCTTAGTGGCATTATAAAATACACAGATAGCTTCCCCCAGAGGCTCAACTCAAAGGGCATTCACTGGA
>VKOC01020280.1:0-11122 GCA_009364415.1 Spea multiplicata
TACACCCCCAGGTTCTGAGCCACAGACCAGCTCGAAACCTACAAAAAACCACAACCAGCAACCTTTCATTCACTTTCTCCTCGAAAACCCCCATTTAAAAATTCTCCAAACTTGCCACTCCACCCCGCCACCAGCCAGACCTTGACCCCTCAAGCCGTCTGAGCCACGCCACCCCGAAAAAACAGGGCCCGAACCAAACCATCTTGAAAACCTAAATTCAGCAAATCCAGACCAACATCAGTCAAATCCACCCCATCAGCCCGAAAATAACCTGGGAGCAACGACTCCAACTCCAGATGCCGCACCACCACACCCCCAAACTTCCTAACAAAACTGGCCATCCACCGATTGACCTTACCCCGGCATCTAGCAATAGCCACAGGATCACGAGCATGCCTCCAACTCAAGCGAGGAACCATCTCCGACCATACCACCGAAACCCCCGGCACCAAATCCCTCAACCGATCCAGATCCTGCTTCATCTGCCGAACCAAGTCCTTCTGCGGCACCAGACCCAACTCATTACCCCCTGCATGAAACAGCACTAAATCCGGTTGCAACCCAGAATGCAACCTCCCCCACACCTCCGAACACACGTCCATCCAGCTGAAACCCCGAAAACCAAACCACCGAATCTTGATCCGGTCCTCAGGAAAGCCCAGCTGCAGACCGTTAACACGAACTGCAGCTCTCCGTCTGGCCCAGAAAACATACAAATGGCCCACGATCCAAGCCACCAATCCTATAAAGAAAAAAGAACACACCAAATTAACAGACGAACATCACACCCATCAGACCACATCCCCAGGCCTCACATACGTACGAAAACAATCCAACTCCCATCTCCCGATCCTTTTAACCAAGGCATCGCCCAAACCTAAGCGTGCCGCCTCCGTAGCCGCCCCAATCCGGAACAAATGGGTTCCAAAATGCCGAGGATCCAAACCAAGACCCAGCAGCCCTTACGAAAAACCTGCAAAAACTGAAAACGAGATAACGCAGTACCATCAGCATGAGCAAAGAAGGCCCCAGACACCCGCGGACGACCGTTCAAAAATGCCATCGCACCCTGCACTGGGCACAACAAGGACCCCTCAAACGGGTACAGGACCACCACACAACCGTTCCCCAAAACATCGGTTTTCGATCTCCGTAACCAGATCGAGACCATGTCCCCGCTCACCACCACATCCTCAAAACGCAACCCACCTTGACCCTTCGTATTGCCACTCACCAGCTCGCCAATCCTAAACGCCCCAAAAAACGCAAACAAAAAAGCAACTTGAAACAACCGGGCCTCATAAAACGAAAAACAAATACTAGGTAATACTCCGAGCAACTGAGATAGAACCTGCACCGAGACAGGCCGCCTCGAATCAACTCCCCTACGATTCCTCCTGAACCCCTTTAAAGCCTGTCGAACCACAAAATTTTTGGTGTGATCCACCACGCAGTTTAAACAAAAAGGCCAGTGCAGCCATATTCTTATCGATAACCGACGCCCCCGAGGAAAACAAACGAAATATAAACCAAAGCAAAGCTTCCAACTGACCGGAACTGGAACACAAATCCCCAACCACGGACACCTGCTGATCCCAAGCATCCCACACTCTACTGTAAGCCGCCCACGTCTTAGGCGCCAAAGAAGCCCTTATGCAACCTGAAAACATTCGGTCCCGAGCTGCCAGATCTCCTCCGGACACGCCTGACCATCCGCACACGCTCCTGGTGCCGCGTCCCAAAAACGCTGCCACTGGAAACGAGACAGAGAATCCGCAACTATATTCATAAATCCAGGAACATGCCGAGCACGAAAAACAACATCCAATGACATGCATAGCAACACGAACCTGCGCAACAACCGAACCACCGGACCCGAAGATGCCGACAGATGATTCACCGCCTGTACCACGGACATGTTGTCGGAAAAGAAAACGACCTTCCGATCCAGTAACAGATCCCCCCATAAAGCCAACGAAACAACCAAAGGGAACAATTCCAAAAAGGCCAAATTCCGAATCAAGGAACTCTCCAACCACTGAACAAGCCACTTCTCCGCACACCAGCGGCCCCCAAAATAGGCCCCAAAACCAACACTACCAGAAGCATCTGTAAAGAGTTCAAACTCCTCTGCAGTAGCAGACACCTTCCGAAAAATCACCGTACCATTAAAATGTGCTAAAAACGTCCCCCAAACCTCCAAATCCGCCCTCATATCCACAGACACCCTGATAAAGTGGTGCGCAGACCGCACACCGGACGTTGCCTTAGACAGACTCTAAATATCCTGCCCATAGGGATAACCCTGCAAGCAAAATTCAAGTGACTGATCAACGATTGCAATTGCCGAAGGGTCACTTTCCTAGCGGACTTCACCATGTCAACACACTGCCGCAACGCCACCAGTTTATCCTGAGGGAGCCTGCACTCCCCCTTACCAGAGTCAATCTCCAACCCCAAAAAACTTAATCAAGTCGTGGGGCCCTCCGTCTTATCGGCGGCCAAGGGGACCCCAAACAAAGCCGCAACCCATTCCAACGTCCGCAGCAAATAACAACAATCAGCCGAATCAGCCACCCCTACACACAAAAAATCGTCCAGATAGTGAACCACCGACCGGCTCCCAGCCTCCTCCTTAACTACCCACTCCAAAAAAGAACTAAACTTTTCAAAATAGGAACAAGAAATGGAACAGCCCATCGGCAAACACAAATCAACAAAATATTCACGATCAAAAACACAACCTAACAAATGATGACACCTCGGATGAATCGGCAACAAACGAAAAGCAGCCTCAACATCAGCCTTAGCCATAAGGGCATTAGGCCCGGCCCTCCTGACCAACTCAACCGCCTGGTCGAATGATGCATAGGAGACCGAACACAGCTCCCTATCGATGTCATCATTAACCGACAACCCTGTGGGGTAAGATAAATGGTGTATCAGCCGATACTTCCCTGCCTTCTTCTTCGGGACTACCCCCAAAGGTGAAATCCTCAAATTCTCCAACGGAGGAGCGGGAAACGGCCCCGCCATCCTGCCCAACTGCACCTCCTTCATCAACTTATCCCTAACCACGTCAGGAAAATCCGCAACCGACTTAAGATTCCTACACTCACGCCCCGCATCCCTAGGCTGAAACGGAATGAAAAAACCATGCAGAAAACCATCCCTTAACAACTCCGCATCCGCACGCCTACCGTAGCGGCTTAGCCACGGTAGCATTGCGCTTAACCTCACCGGAGACCACCCCAGCGGGAGCAGCTGCAGGCGTTGACCCACTGCCACCAGCGGCCCCCGGCGTACCCCGTTTGAAACACCGGTTGAGCCCATGCGCCCCCCCACAGCCCGAGCACTCGTGCTTAAATTTACAGCCGGTGCCCCACTTGCACTGACCCTCATTAAAGAGCCAACAAAATCCTTTTTTATTAACGGCCGACGAGGAACCTGAGGCTCCCGCGCCGGCCCCCTGCTGAAAGGGCGAGGCCTGCTGGGCCATCATCAACTTCATCCATAGCGACAGGTCCATATGGTCCCACCGCATGCCCGGGTTGTGCGCCAAGCGTTGCCTAAATTGTTCATCATACTTCCACCACGCCAACCCCTTGTACGTACGGTAAACCTCCCATATACCGACTTCTCCCCTAAAACACTCGCCAGGATGCAAAAAGCCCTCAACCAATTACCAAACGATTTAGGTATCTTCCGATACCGACGCCTCTTCTCCTCTCCTTCCTTTTTAGCATCTTTTTTATCCTCCTCCTTAACCTCCACAAACTCTTCTAGCGGAAGAAGCGAAAAAATCTCAACAAATTCCCCTTTCCACTGCTTTTCCTTAACCTCACACTTCAAGTGAACTCCCAACGGACCAGAAAAAGACACATAAGCATTCTGCCTAGCTGAATCCGCAATTTCACCCGCTAACTCCGCCCGCCCGCCAACAGGCACAACATCCTCTGCCTACTGGCCAACCTCACCGACCGTCAAACCTACCGCCACCTCACCCGATACCGGCCCTGCCTTCACCTGCTCCTCAGACCTGGAAACCCAAACCTGACCACAATCCGCACTGGACCCCGAACTACCCAACGACTCCACTAACGTCTTCAAACCTGCTAACAATCTACCCTCCTGAGGACCCAAGCCAGACTCACCACCAGAACCCCCGGCTGCTGAAAGCTTCGGGGTTGCATCCTGACCGCCACCAACAGACGACTCCGCTGGTCTGGTCGCCGTCCTGAGCAACTCCGCACTCGTCTGCTGAACGCCCAGCACATCCGCCTGGCGCTGCTCCGACCTGGAACGAGAAGACGACCGTGGCAAAACCCTACCACTCGTAGACTCTCGACTGGACCGTCTAACATCCCTGGGAACTGAACCCCTAGAGCCGGAACGGGAACGCCATCCTCTTCCACCACCGCCACCCGCTGCACGCATGCTCCACCGACCGTCACCAACCCTCCTGGTAACACTAGGCGACCTCCTATCCCTGCTCCTTGGCCCGACCACCGAACCGACCGTGAAGGCGACCGACTCCTATGTGAGAAAGCACCGCCAACCCGACTAACGTGCCTGCCTCGCTGCGCACCAACCCCAACTGAGACCGTGCGTTCCCGCCTAGAGCCATCCTTACTTCTCCTGGCACCGAAAATAGCACCCCGTGCCTCCCTAGGGCCTGTTACAGATTCCCCATACAAAAAACGCCGGCCACGCCCATCCCCATCCCGCGATCACCACAATCACTGCTGCCACTCGCCAGTCTGATCCTAGGACTCCCAACAGCACCCCCATCACTGCAGGGGCCTGCCGCCAGACTCCCCTCACCCGCGCCATAAGCATCGCCGACCACGTGTCCCCCACGGCCTTCCCCGTCGCTCCCTGACGTCCCAGCAGCGTTAATCATGACAGTCTGTGTAACTGGTTCACCAAGTGAGCTGTAGTCACTCCCAGAGATCACCCAGATGTATCCTTCTGTTGTCCCCAAAATCACTTCCATATATCACATATCTCCCCTTTGAAAAGAAGACTGTACTGAGGCCACAAATTGGTACCCACCAAAACAATTTTTCAAATAACGTAACTGCCGCTGGGAAGAAAGGCCAAATGTGCCTCCTCCCTGGAGTCCTCTCATAACATATTTCATTTGAGCCCCTCATCTCCTGCTGTTACCCCTAGTTTCCACCCGGTATGTCTTTATCCTGCATGTCTCCATACCCTGCTGCTCTCAAAGGGTGCCCTTTAGTCTAGCTTAATTGTATTTGTTAGCCAAGGTGTAAAACACATGCCTCCGGTATGCAATCACCTTATCTGACCACGTGTGAGGCAGCCCTATAAATTCCTAGGCATCACTTGGAAATGTAGCTGCTGTGGCCTCTCCCCCAGTGGCCTCCTCATAAGTGGATAGTTAAGAGTTACACTGGAGTTAAACTGGAGGGAAACGACACACAAAGTACCACTGAAGAAAGCAGCTTCAACACATCATCAGAACCAGACCAACTCATCCCCATCCAAGCAGTCCTCTCCTATTATCTCACTTCCCCCTCAACCACCGACCAGACTGTAAGCTCGCAAGAGCAGGGCCCTCCTCTCCTTTGCACCAGTTCGTTGTCGTATGCGTTTTTAGTATGTGAAATTTATTTGTTCTACTGACTGTAACAGCTCTGCGGAATCGGCCGGCGCTTTATAAATAAATGTAATGTACTGTAATAATGTTCCTGCCTGTGCAATCTTAGTTTGGCAGCTAGGCTGGAGCCATTTCTGAGTACATTGGGGGCCCTGTAGGGCAGGTGAAATCTTTCACAGTCAGCCTCCATAGTATGCAGTCACATGCCTTTAAGAGACAGAACACCATGGTATGACATTATAACCCAGTACTCAACAGTGATGGCGTTGGCTGCAGAGGAGGTGGCTGGGGCATTGCCCTATGTCAAACCAAGGGCAACCCCAAGGGTTTTAATAAATGCACATTTTGTCTGGCCTCGTGCATGTATATGGGTAAGAACAATGTGCATTCACCTGACTTTAAAATGGTTATTGTGGATCTTTCATCTAAGAGAGTCTTGTAATTAGTAATTACCACTACATCTTAAAAAGAGAAAAAAAAACTCTCAAGACTTTAAATCTTTCCTTGTGCTGACCCAACAGTTTGACCAAAGAACACATTTTTCTTATCATGGTTTAGATAATGATTATGTAATGATTAGATGATTTTGATACTAGACCCAAAATTACCATCTTAGTATAATTTATTGTGATATTTACCATTTCCCTTTTTCTACATGTTGGTAGAATTATATTTTTGATTGAGCTGCAGAAAAGTGGAGATGCCAGGGATTGAACCCGGGGCCTCATACATGCAAAGCATGCGCTCTACCACTGAGCTACATCCCCTACATAAAACCATTAACTGAGTGATCCAGTCGGGTGGCAGACCCATAACTGACTGCAGGTAGCCCAGCTAGGGAATCAAGCCTCCTGGTGTGTAGCTAGTTAAGAGGCTCATTACAAGGGACATTCCTGATCTCTCCAACTGGCCCATTTTAAGGATTGAGGTCAGTTATCATAGCAGTATGGACAGACATCTCTCTAGGGACCATTGGAATATGTTTTTATGCCAATTATGTTTTTTTTATTAATAAAAAAGAACCCCCCCACTCTTCCTGTCTTACCCCTGCACACATCACGCTGTAATCACCAAGCAAGTCAATGCATGCGATCAGTCCGTTGAGGGAGAGAGACCCTGCTGGAGATATACTGTCCTAAGCTGGCCTTCTGGATGACATCAACAGTGACAACTCCCAGAAGGGAATGCCCAACCGTGGAATCATGTATTCCTTATGTGACAGCTTACCTGCGCTTGTGTCGGCAGCCATTAAAAATAATTGGTCAACAGGAAGACAGCGATGCTGACAGAGGTGAGTCCTGCCTGATCTCCTGTGCAGCGGCAGGGAGATGTCCTTGCTACTGCAAGACAGTCAGGACATACCTGTACGTACTAAAATGCTTTATTGAATGCCTTTTAAGGACATACAGGTACGTCCATAGGGGACTGAAGTGGTTAAAGTGGTTATTGTGGCTCTTCCATCTAAGAGAGTCTTGTCATTATTACTACATCTTGAAAAAGAAAAGAAACCTGTGTGGTCCCAAAACCATACGCAACTTGAAATATTTGTTTGTGATGGTCCTACAACAAGAACACATTTTTGTTATCATAGTCATTAGACAATTTTCATACTGGGCCAAAATTACCATCCAGATTTCCATTTTTCAACATGTTGGTGGAATTACACTTCGACTGCAGAAAAGTGGAGATGCCGGGGATTGAACCCGGGGCCTCATACATGCAAAGCATGCGCTCTACCACTGAGCTACATCCCCAATTAAGTACTCATTACCAGTGAGGTCCAGTGGAGTGGTAGTGCCTCTGCTGTGTGTCCCATGATATGCCTTTTAACCCCCTATATGCCAGATTGGCATATAGGGGGTATAAGGCATACCAGGGAGGCAGAGTGGCACATAAGGCGATATAACTGGGCAGGCAGGTTGGCAAATAAAAGGAAATAAAAACAAAAATTTCTCAATCATCGCATTTATTAAATATTAAAAAAGTTTACATTAATCAATAAAGAAATAAACATTTCTTACAAGAATATCGTGAACAATAATGTGATCACTGTGTTGTTCCACGAAATATCTAAAAATCTAAATATTTTTGCAGTAGCTAATGTTTTGATTCCAACACCAATGGGCAGTGTACATGTATGAGTGTGTATAAGGGCAGTGTATATGTATGTGTGTGTATAAGGGCAGTGTATATGTATGTGTGTGTGTGTTTTAAGTGGCAATGCAGGCGCAACATTTTAAAGTGCAATTGCTTGTATTGGTGAATTCCACGAGATTAAAAAAAGTGTCCCTCTTTCACATTTTGAAATGTTGGGAGGTATGTAGAAGATATGTAGAAAATTCCCCGCCTGGTAAAACCATTTTCTTGATCATTCCCTGCAGAAAGAGGGAGCAATGAAGTGATCAAATTGGACGTGGGAGCCAAAAGGTCAACCCACATCCCTCAACAAAAAGCCAAGTCTCCCATGGGACCAGGGTCTACCGTGGCATTTTCAGGGCATGCAGTTCTACCCAAATAAACTCAATCAATAAATGTCTATTGTGACTCTAACCAGTAGGTGGCAGTCTTACAATAAATAATAACAATCATCAAGCATGGCCCAGCCATTGGTTGGAGCTCCTGCTATTGCAATGTGAAGTGTAAAATTAAAATACCTGAACTAGACATCCATGCTCACACATACAATTAGACATCCATGCTAACAAACATACAAACAAACATACATGCATTCATACATCCATTCCCATCCCTGCTTCCCTCTTAATGTGCAAGCAGCCTCGGTTTCACTGCGGGGTCACATGACCCCGATACACTCCTGTCTCCCCGACCTGGATCAGTGTGGTCCAGGTCGGAAGGGCCGTTTCTAAACTATTTTGAACTGGCACAAGGAGACACAAACAAGGGCACGGTGCCTAGAGGCACGGGCCCCGTTGCAGCTGCAACGGCTGTGACCCCTGTAGTCCCATCAGTGAAAGTAGCCTTATGATCACACTGACAAAAGCCACATAGTACTCCTAAGCAGCAGAGTAAGCCCTGCAACCAAATCTAGGTCATTTGGATGGGAGACACAATGCATGCTGGAATGTAGAGCAATTACCATGCTTGGGAGATCATGGAAACACCCATTAGATCAGTGCAGTCTAACACTGTACATTCATGTAGGTCTCTGGAGCAATAGCCATGGATCATCTAATTCATGCCCAAAAAAGAATGTTCCTTTTATTGCACAGAATAATCGGTGCTACTATTTAAACATTTCTGGAAAAAAAACATCGATAAATATCAACTATCAATAAAAACTGTTACTGTTATTCAAAAATGACAAGTGTTGTCAAATTCTAAACAGTTCACCGTAAGCTTGGGAACTCTAGAATCATATTGATGAACTAATGCAGGGTTTGTTTTCTACTACCCCCTTCTCAGCCCTGCAGAGTGTTTCTAAGTGAGGTATGCAAAGCCACTTGGAGCAACATATCGAGTTGCCCAGGATGAACCAATTCTATTTTCACAAGACATAGAATATCTAACTTTGATTGGATGCTTACCCGAATAAGCATCAAAACCAAATCAAGTTATAACTTGTTTCTGACCTTTAAATATCTAGTCCCTCTTGGCTGGGAACTTAATGGCCTGTTAGAAGGCCAGTATGCCATATCACTAGATGGATGCTGGTAGGGTTCAATTAGAACACCCAACAGTGCTTACTGCCAGGATGCAGGCTACTATCTTTTATAACCTTGGCAAATTTGGTAGAGATGTTTGGCTAATTTATGGCTAACCTTGGCTGAAAAACCAAACGAGCATATTTTTCCTGAAAAAAGACCTGCTAGGTAAGTGAATGACATCAGTAAAATGTCCAAGGACTGATTAAAGTCTGGGTCTCTTGCCACTTGGAGATAGGGCTGACAGCAGTAAGTGGATAGGAGTGGGTACGGCCAAATGCTGCTCCCCTGCCCACAGAAAGATGTTGAAGATGGTGGAAATGTGCCTATATAAAATTAAAATGCGGGATAGTAGGGGGGTCTTACCAGATCTACCTAAAAATAATGCCTCACTTCCTGAAATGTATCGTATAAATTATAAATAATGATGATGTCTATTTTAACCTCTAAGTAGCCCTCAAAAGGGTTCCAAATCCAAAAGGATATGAGAAAGAGGGCTTTATTCAGCAAAGTGAGAATTTGTCATGAGAACTTGCCAGCGAGTTGTGCTTTTAAATCCCTCTTTTTACTATTTAATATAAAGGGCCAACGCTGGTAGGTTATTCCAGCAAGAAGTGCACAACACATACCTGAATGTGTGTGGAGACTTTATTCTTCTTACTGACTAGACTATTCATGGTCACCCGCCAGGTAAGATCTCACTAGAGTTAACCTTTTATGTATAGTGGAGTCAATGAGCTGAAACACAGCTTTCTTGCAAACTCCCCCTTTAGTAAATAAGCCCCAGAATGAATCCCTGGCATACTCCTCACCATTACTGGTCCAGTCTCCAGGTCATTTATTATGAGATATGCGTTAAAAGCAGTGTATACATCACAAACCAAATGGACAAATTAACAGCATTTTAGTATTTAAAATAAATATGACAGTGCCACTGCATGAAACAATTTGTCAGAGTTCAATCTAAGTAGAATATGAGGATCATTGGAGTTTTCTAAGTCACCACTTCTGCTAGTAATGCCTTCACCTGGAATTAATAAATAAGGATGGTGCTAATGGCCTCTATGGAGGTCACCAGGGTCCCATCTAGAGGACTGCATTGGGAGGCGGGTCCCGCCAAAGAACTTGCGGGCGCGGGCGGTCTTGCTGGGGCTGCGTGCGGGAGCGGGCGGTCAGGCACTGTACCTGCGGGCAATGTTCCCTCTAATTTTTCTTGGGTGATGTGCGCAGAAAATTTCTGTTGTGCAACATTTTTCCCAGAGCCAAAATTTTGTGCGCACAATATGCTTCTACAGTCCATATAAAGTTGGTGGAGCTGAAAAAAAAATCACATTGCAAGGGGGTGGAGCTATATATTTCCAACCCTTTTGACTCCATGGTCTATTCTAAAGGTGAAATTCTCACCGCAAAAATTAATTATGAGCGAATCATGAGCGGGGGCTCCGGGCTGCATAAAGGATCAATATATATATATATATACTATTTTTTTTATTGGGAAAAACTGCATACTATTGACAGGGGTACAGCATAACACCTATGATTATATATTGAGGCACAGCACAACACCTATCACTATACATTGAGCCAGACATTGCTAATAATCTAGCATAACCCCTATCACTATATACTAAGCCAAACATTGATGTGGTGTAGGCCTACTGCTTCAGTGTCTGGCTTAGTATATAGGGATGCACCGAAATGAACATTCTGGACCGAAAATTCAGCTATCACTTGACCGAAACTGAAAATGACCCCCCCTTTAAAAAAAAAACCCACTTTATTAAAAATAACACACCAAAATTGGACAAAACCCCCCCAACAACAATATTATATATAT
>VKOC01020281.1:0-27681 GCA_009364415.1 Spea multiplicata
CCCCCCCTCCGTTTTGCACATCTCTTACCTTTCTCTTCCTCTTTTCCCTCTGGTTTGCCGCTGAATCTCAATGCAGTGCGGCTGCGCACAGCTGTTTCTGCTGAGCGCCGGGGCTGGGATATAAACGTCATATCCCATCGCCCGGCGCTCAGTGACAGACAGCACACCGGTAAGTGTTGGACTGGTTAGGGAAATCCCCAACCAGTCCTGCACGCTGCAGCTGCTAATCAGGCAGCTGTGCACCGAGGGCACTCAACTCACACAGCCCTGGGGGGGATTTCTCTATTATCGGTCCCCCCCACATGATTTCCTGGGGGGGATCCATCCCCCCCGTCCCCCCCGGTTCCTACGCCCCTGCTTACAAGCAATTCAATATGCAAAATCTTAGTTCAGTCTCTCTCTGCCCACCATCCTGCATGGATGGGGCAATCTGTGGTGTGCTGGGTTATGTTGGGCTGCATTTAACAATGGGATAAACAGTCTTTTGGAGGACAGGCAGCATGCTTTGTTATACGGTGGAATTCACCACTTGCATACACAAATTGTGGCAACCTGAATTCAGCTAATATTTTTACTGTTATAAAGAAAATCACATATATACCTTAATAAAAATCACACCACAACTCCCAAACAAGCTGTGTATATTTTCTTTACATATCAACCTCCTGCATTGTTTCCTAGTTTTCAACTGTTGACCTCATTAGAATTTGTATAGATTAAATATCTCTTGTACTTGTCTGCTCAGTATCATAGTCCCATAAACACAGTCTTTGTACAGAAAAAGAACAACCGTATTACCTGGGAGAAAAACCTTTCTTAAAGTCGTTCATAAAATGCCAAAACAACTTTCAAATTAAAAAAAGATACAGGTCTATGAAATTATTGTAACCTTTTATTGTAAACTTTATGGATATATGAAGTGTCTTGAAAGGCCTTCAGGTGAATCCAGACATCTGGTAGAGGAACAAGATTTAATGAGATGTTCAAGGGTATGCTCCACTGATATGTGGTTTTTGAATAAAAAAAGCTTAGGTTAAGTGTGTTCAGTTTTATTGTTTTTTTTTTTAAGTAAAAAGTTGTATTTAATATTACCGAGAACAACCAAATCAGGCAGCACCTTTACTAGAAATGTTCACATTACTCCACAACTGGTTGTAGACAGAATTATGAGAATCAGACCCTTACTTTTACACAAAGGAATTTATCAAATTCAACACAACGTACCCTCTTCACAAGCACATTACTGGAAGCGTGAAATTATAGAATTCTCTGAGCTGGCGTAAAATTGTTCAACAGGCTCCACATTACTGGTGTGCAAAATAAAAAAAAATGATGCACTCTTTATATGCATGATAACAGCCATGTATAAAGTATTTTACGATAGGCTATATTTATTAAATAGAACATATAATGGAAACAAAAAACAGTCTGTTAACATTTTACGAGATACAACAATTTATTTTGATGTACACAAATGAATTCATTCTGCTAAAAATAATGATGTTATTAATAATATTGCAAATCACAAATTCCCCCGTGTTCCATGTTTCTTAATAATGGTACTTTCTAAAATGTTGAAATTTTGATGTAATTAGAAAAAAAAGTGCATGGCTTTACGAGCTTTGATAAACAGGCAGATGAAACCGAGTATTGTAAATGCCAGTACGCTGGAATTCATTGAACCCAATCAGACTATAGACAAAGAAGATTTATGAAGCTGATGTAAGATTTCCTTATGATTAGTCAGTTTATACAGCTCAAAAGCATTGTGAATATCATTGAGCAAGGCTCCACAGGGATACAGTACTAAGAATGTCTAGAAAGGGTTTATGAACTGAATGAAATGCATCATTATTAGCTGTACTTCATCACTTGGCTTAATATCAATATAGCTCTTTAAGAAACGGAATAATTTTTCTTTGAAATGTAGTGAAGGGTATTCGTGTTTTTGCATCTCTTAGCACCTTTTATCCGTCTTGGAGCTTCTACTGGAGGTCATGCTGGTATTACAAATGTGTTTGCTATCCATCTTTGTCTATTAACGAACACTATCGTTAGTTATATTTATTTCTGCCATTCGCCTTTAACACAGGATCATGTGACGTGAGATGTTCTATTGATTTTGCATATTCATGTAAAAAAGAGATCCACAACTTTTAACATACAGATTTTTTCAAAATGTTTGTGTTCATATTCGTTTTTCAGTTGTCCTTTAAGACCCTAAAGAATACCAGGAAAGAAAACAAAGAAAAAAACACAAATGAACTATAAAACGTAACGCCAAAGTTTAGAATTACAGCAAATATATGTTCACTTGTAAAGTTTTTCAATATCCAGGTAGAGCGCTAGGACAAAATAAAAGGAGACATTTATTAAATAAAATGAATTCTATTGATTTTTCTTTCATTGACAAATCTAGTTCAATTATTTTGCGCATGTTTCATGCTAGGTTTACAGCACGGAGCGTTTCATCAATACATTTCTGTATCTCTGCATATTGGAACTTATGACCCTGTAAAGTCATTGCAGGAAAGGCAGCCTAGAAAAGGTAATTGGTCTTCTTGTGATAATCAGATAAAGAAAATATGACAGCACAAAGTGAATAGAGGTCAATGCACTGTTACTTGTCCTTGCTAGAGTGGTCAGCAACATCTTACAGGTCCCCATGATGCAAAGAGGTTAAAGCATATAGTAATTAAAGCGGATAGGGTAGTTTATGCTACATAGGAAAATGAGGGGTAATATACACTAGCAGACATCCATCTACAATTATTATCACTATGATTAAATTATCTAACAACACCCTAATACCTAAAATTGAAATAAAAAGGCAATATTTTTATGAAGACATTTTTTGAGAAGGGTTACTGATCATTTGTTATAATTGGAAATAAGTCATCATGGATTCAAAATTGGCTAGAAATTACTATGGGCCTAATAGAGTAGAATATAGAATAGGATGTACTTACTGATGTATTATCTGGTGTCTTGTGGAATTCGTATATTGTAATTTAATGTATGCTGTCTTTTATAGATTTAGAAATACAGTTTCTCTCTAGTTCTGATTTCCTATAAAGCCCTTTGCTTTACTTTTATGAATGCGGGATAAATAAGTTCATCTACATTATATACCTGGGTACAGTATGTGATTGCATAAAAACTGAACCATCTTTTAGGGAAGATCTATTGGAAAATCTCCCACAATTGTTGTTAGATATCTATAAGCGATACAAAATATCCAGACTACACAGAATGTCATCTTTTTTTTGTCAAAACTGTCCTTTAGCTAAAGACATGTATGAAAGGATCTTGTTGGCCTGTACTGAATTTAATACAGACTTCCACCATACATTTACCATGTTTGTTCCAGGTTAAAGAAACCATCTGGTCACCCTGGTTTTGTTAATGTATCATCCTGTCATTGAGATCATATATCCTGTAGGAAATTACCCTGGTTGGTTGGCAAATTAGCCTTTTGCCACCACCAGTGCCCTTATTGGCATTGAGTCAACATTGCCAATACATGAACTGAAATTGCGTGGACAACCCTTATCATTCATGGTGTCCCTGTTTATGAATGTTGGTCTCTCCAATTGACTCATTCTTTACTTAAGCCTAAGCCTTTAGTCATCAGAGTGAGACAAATGCACATAAAGCACAATAGCATTTGGTATCCAGGTAACAAACCCGGTGCCTATTACTAAATAAGAAAAATGGATATTGACATATTAGCCCGAGAGAGCTTGGAATCTTTAGTTGACGTTGATACCTTTATTGTGCCAATATCGAAAAAGATACTGCTTGGATGCTAATACATCTACAACAGAGCAAAATGAAGGCATAAGTGCCTTGTGATTTCTCATAACAGTTGTAAATAAATTCTGATATTGTACTCAAACTGAGAAACGTGCACTCTTCTCACACACATGCAATTACTACTAACTGTATAAAAAGCTCTACTTAACCTTGTCTATCTGTAAGTGGAGTGAAAAACAAAACAAAAACACACAATTACTGCTCATATCAGGGAAAATGTACCATTTTATTAGAGAACAGCAACGTCTTTCTGAAACAGTTACACACTCATCAATCACCATCTGAAATCTCATAGCAGATTTCTACAAAAATAATAAAATTGGTGCAGAATTGCAAAATCACTGGGCTACCATTGGGCTTACAAGAAAAATTCTATGTTATTGACGAAGGCAGAAAACTGATAATAATACATAAACTGATTATTATGTACCGTGTTTCTCCTGTGGCACGTTGCTATGGTGCCCCAACATGTTAAGCCTGTAACAGTGTAGTTTACAGATTTCTAATACTAAACATAATTATTTGAAGGTTATGGATATTATAATTCCCCAATTACTCTCATTGTTTTATTTTTTTGCTCTATAGTTACAATGTGGTAGTAGTAGGAAGGTCATACCATGACCATATCCGCAAAAGAATATACAATGTGGTAGCTCACGCAACATCTGAGAATGACATTAAATGCTGACATAAAGGCTGATGGCTAAACTTCCCAACTGTATAGCTTTATAATGGTACAGATATGGTTAAATCAGAGTAGAATATGAGACTGTGAGACCCTGGGAATTTGACATTCTGATGGCGGTTACGTAAAATAATGCGTGCCACCTGTATGGTGCATTATCATAATATGTAGTCTCCAACCTTCATTACACCCAAGGGCGGTTTATATTCAGTCCTGTGCATATATTTCAGACCTTTACAGGTTACAGAGCCAACTTGTTTCTATTGTTTGTGTTACTACTACACACTGAAATAAGCCATTGCCATAAGGAAAAATCTATAGTGTGCTAGACGTTCTGTTTTCATTGTAGCAATCCATGGTATAAATTCACTACTGTTATTTGTAGCGGAGTCTTGTCTGATCTTGCTTTTCATATGACCATAGCCGTACAATGATTTCGCTATAAAACACAGGCAATGCTCTTAGGTGTACTTTAGCGGTGATTATACACCTATAAATCCTATCACTTTCCACATGACCCAATAACACTGTCCATTCGAATTCCCTTCTTTCTCACAAGTCTGTGCAGTTTAAATTACAGGATCTAGAGGTGCATGCTACCTAATAATATTATTTTTGCATCAAAAAGATCACAAGATTTTTCATTGTTTGAGTCTACCCATAGTTTTCCTGGAGCCGCATGAGCCCGCAAGTGCCTAACCACGAAAACTTTATAGCCAGTAGGGGAATCCAGCTTACCTGTTTGATCATTTAGTTAAAACAGTTGCGTGGCGCAACCAGAGAATAAAATAATAGGACAGACTAGAATCCAAACTAGAATACAATTATTATTTTTATTTGTATAGTTCTAACTATAGAACTATATGGGATTGTTGTGGAATTATTACCTGTTTTTTCCTCGCATCCTTATAGCATTATTCTAAATATTTTAATAAGGATCTGAAGATAAGTACTGGAAACTTAAAGACGCTGAGGCTTTCAATGTTAAAGTGCAACAAACATTAACGATCGTTAACTTCTACCTTCTTTAAATTACTAAGTTTCAATGTAAATATAAAATGACGTTTTAATATTTTTTTAAACTTTCTTTATGTGGGATGTGTGGAATTGGTTGCATTCTGCCTAAGATAATTCCTGGAACATTTTCTATACATAAGTAGAAGAACCCCATGAGACATATAATACATTCATAAAGATTACATTATCTGCTTTAAATGCCATGCACTTATTGTTATTTAATGGCGTGTGTTTTGTAACCCACTAAGGATTATTTATTAATGTTGCTCGGCTTCAAAACTCCCACTAAAATATTCCACAATACAGCATCATTACAAAAGAAAATAAATTGAAAGCAGTGGTTTTATATTCCTCTGCTAATCATGGGGAAATAATTTCCATTGTTGTTTTCTCTTAGATTCACAGCTAAGAGGGTATATTAATTAAACTGGGCCTCAATTGCACACACCATTAACTATCTTACCTGTGTTAGACATGTGAGCATGAAGAGAAGAGAAGGATCTTAGATGGTAACCTGAGCAGTGTGATGAGTCCACCAGCAGAGGGCAGTAGTAGACAAATGGAATTTCATACCCACATCACATTTAGGTAGCTTCATTTTTCCATCAGACTGCTTTAGTGGACAGGACATATTTAAGAACAGTTGTGCAGTAGCCCTATATAATATATATATATATTGTCAGGTCAATGAAATCCTTTTTCTAAAATACATCTAGCCTCTTTAGATGACAATGCAGAACTAAAAAATATGACTATTACTCATTTCCAAAAAAAGATACTTGAGTGATGAATGCTACAGCTGTAGCTGTTAATTTGATTTAGCTGATTTAAACTGATCCTACATTACACTGAGTTTCAAAGTCCAATTTCCTGCTCAAAATTGCATTAAATAATTAAAAAATAATGAATGAAATCCTGCTTTCTTACTCTGGACCTCCTTTGGTATGTAACTTAATAATAATAAAAAAATATATATTATCCTCCAAAATGTACACATTTTTGCTTGTTTTTGAGGGTTTACTTACTTTCTGTCTTCAAATACAAGACAGATATATACAGTAGAATAATTAGGCAAGTATATGACACATTACACGACAGGTTAGGGTAGAATTCACAAAGGACAGTGTAGTCTTCTGCAAGGGCCAGATCTTCAACAAGCGTCCACATACACTGTCTATGTGTTCCTCCTAAGGAGGTCTTTTAACAAAGCCCCAAGTACCACACCAGCGCACCTGCCTTAAAGGTGCACTGAAGTGCTGG
Organism: Spea multiplicata; assembly: GCA_009364415.1. Taxonomy (NCBI): domain Eukaryota; kingdom Metazoa; phylum Chordata; class Amphibia; order Anura; family Pelobatidae; genus Spea; species Spea multiplicata. The sequence goes on from VKOC01020281.1 coordinate 6,779, forward strand.
TTGCTGGTTTGGGAGATCATATATCGCCCATTGACCTGGCAAACAAAGCAGGTCTGTGCCTCTCTTGGCACAACATGTACAAGTAAGCTACCGACCTTTAGTGTTTGCAGGGAGCTGCACTCCACAGCATAAATGGAAGCCTTAGATTACAATGGGCAGTTATTTTACTTCCAGTATGTAGAGGTTTAGTAAAATTATTGATGACCTGAACCGTGACTATATTGCAAACTCGCAAGAGCAGCGTGCTCTTCTCCTTTTGTACCAGTTTGTTATTGTTTGTGATTTTAATTTATTTTACTGACTTAGTTTTAACAAGAGTAAGGAATCTGCTGGCGCTATATAAATAAATGTAATTTGATTAAGGTCCATTTTTAAAAAAGTAAACAGACCACTGTTTTTGTCTAGGCTTATTATATATATATATTTCCAAATTATAGGCATTTGGAACTGCATATTAACTAATATTGTGTAGATCCCCCTTTGCCATCAAAAAAGTCCTGACCCATTGACGCATGGACTCCACCAGACCTCTGAAGATGTGCTGTGGTATCTGGAACCAGGATGTCAGCAGCAGATCCTTTAAGTCCTGTAAGTTGCGAGGTGGGTTCTCCATGGATGCATCCTGATGCCATGTGTTCTCCAGGTAAGTGACACACACACCCAGCCATCCACGTGAATTATTAAACCAGGTCACCTTCTTCCAATGTTCCGTGGTCCAGTTCTTATTCTTACTGCTTTTGGCAGTGGACAGGGATCAGCATGGGCCCCATACACAACAAACTGCGATGCACTGTGTGTTCTGACACCTTTCTGTCAGAACCAACAGTAACTTTTACAGCAATTTGAGCTACAGTAGCTTGCCTGTTGGATTTGACCACATGAGGCAGCCTTCACCCCCCATGCATCAAAGAGTCTCGGCAGTTCATGACCCTGTCGCCGGTTCAATGCTTTTCCTTCCTTGGAACACTTTTGATAGGTACTGACCACTGCAGACCGGGTAACACCCCACCTTGACCCAGTCCTCTAGTCATCACAATTTGGCCCTTGTCAAAGTGGCTCAGATCCTTATGGTTGGCCATTTGTAGCACAATAACTTTGAGGACCAAATGTTCGCTTGCTGCTTAATATATCCCACCCACTGAGCCATGATAACAAGATTTTATTCACTTTACCTGTCAGTGGTCATAATGGTATGGCTGATCACATGATAAAATTCTTAGATAATAGCTTAAAGGGTAATTGTATAGCCTTAATACATTTTTCTGGGGATGAGGCAAAGTGTACTACTACAGAAATGATAAAGACAAAAATGAAAAACATTACAAAGAATCAAATTGTACATTATTAACTGCTTTTTATTTTCTTAATTTGTATTGAAGGGAAGACAAGAGAGAGGGTGAAACAGAGAAGATAAAAGATGAAGAACAAGAAGCTGCGAAGTGGTCTGCATTGAAGGTAGGGAAACATTTAGAGAGCGGGAGAGAGTGAATAAGATTGAGAGTGTGATAGAGTGAATTAAAATTAATTTTGTTCCCACAAATGCCCCCGATTGTCGTCCAAACACAATAGGACGGGACCCTTATTTTAATGCCGGTAAATGAATGGGCCATTTGCACAATGCCACGTCATATAAAAAATGTATTTTCAAGAAGAAACGTCTCATTTCAGTGCCTAATGGCTCAGGTATACCATTTATACCAACCTTATCACCTGACTTGGCTGACAGGTATCAATTATCACCTCACCAAACAAATCTGTGCTCTCAAAGGTTTGGATACCTTTATACTGTATACCTGATTCTATATACATTATATGCTTGATCTAATAGCAGACTTATCAAGTCACGAAAAGAAGATTGTAATCATAAGGTTACCTGTGGGTTTGACAATTAGAGGGACATATGTATATCTGATTTGCATTGATCCATAATATTGTTGTTTATAGGCATTCTAATTACTGCTGTTGTATTGTTATGATGTGACAAAACCAGTGGTTTTTCCATTCAGACAAACTGAATATCTGTGGTAAGAAAGGAAATAAACAAAAAAAAACAGTGTTGCCCAGTATAAGATAATATAAGGTGACCTGACTTGAAGACCAAGTCAATATATGTGATGAGCAAAGGTATAAGGAAAATAGTGTTATTTAATTAACACTGTACATGCTGTACATTCTTTCAGGGTGGTGGGGAAAGACAAACATCAAAACGTCTTCCCAGTTCTATTGAAAATATGCATATCTTTAAAAAAAAAAATCTACCGTTTGGCAAGGGACGGTAACATTAAACAAATTGCAGTCAAGATACAGCATTCACTTAATGCTTTATCACTAAGGAGGCCTTATTTATTCACAAGCACACTTACCGTGTATTGCCATGCTAGTGACTGAATTTAAACTCAATCACAACAGTAAATTGATTCTCTTATTACTTTCCTTTTAGTTTGCGAATCGATAGCGCAGATTACACAGAACATCATTCAGCAGAGGATTTAACTCCATCTGCATAGCAAACAGTTTGCTGTAGCCATCACGTAGTTATTTCTATTGGACTTATCGATGAAAAAAGCCTAGCGTAGATTAAACACTATTTTAGCAAAATAATTTAACTTCATTTGATCAACATTGTTATGAAACGTAATTTTGTTTTGTAATTCATGTTTATGAATTAGCCCCAATTACGGCTACAAGACACCCCTCCTTTAGTATTGTTTACCCCTTCTACCCCCTTAGATTGTAAGCTCACAAACAGGGCCCTCAAATCCGGGAACTTTGTGTTAAAGTACCATAAGGCTAGATGGCAGCTCACGGGGAGAGTTCTCAACACCTGATATGTCTGTACGTATTAATGTATATCTGTTATGTTTGTGTTAACTGCCCCACTTATATTGTACAGCGATGCATAATTTTTGGAGCCTAATAAATAAAAGGTAATAATAAATTATATACGTGAGCTCTCTCTTCATGCACACAGGGACAGCTCATATTTCTTGAGGCCTCATCTTTAACATATCCAAGGCCCCGATATCTACAGTTATTTACATCAACTGCTTCCAATAAGACATCTCTACAGCCATTGAGCAACCGCCTTTTAACAGAACCCCTTAGTGGTAGTTGTATAGGGAAAATCAGATGGCTATTCTATAACATATAAATACATATGATTTTATAGGAATTACTACTATTATTACAGATTACACAAATTACAAAAGTGCCAGCAGCATAATTTACCTGATATTATTGAACATTTCCCATAGTTTAGACATTGCAGCTTTTCAGTTTAAATATATATATATATATATATATATACATGTTCGTTCAATACATTTTACCTTTAAATACAACCATCTGTAATGTAGGACAACCTTTTTCCCCCCAGAGAGAAAGGATACTTAAGAAAATAATGTTTTAAAGGGCAGCTCATAAAAGTCATTTGTCTCTGTAATATGCAGAATAACTTGTAAGCACTCAATTAATTGCTACTGCGTGCATTATAATAACATTACAACAACATATAATATTCTAATTATGTAGCTTACTGAGGCACCTTAATCGGTGGAACGCTGGTTTCAATGGGAGAGCCCTAGAATGAAGATGGGAGTCCCTGATTTTTTTCTATGCATGCATACATAGTATGTACAATATGGGTTCCCAGCAGAGTCATGAGACTCAAAGTCATGTTTTTTGTGAACATTTTCTGTTGTGAAGGTTAATAGCAATATTAGTACGTAATGCCATGTCTAAAGTTGAAAATATATTGATTTGTAAATGAATACTCTCCTTTGCTTAGTTTAGTCTTCATGGCTATTATACTCTATATACAATTATACAATGAATACTCTAAATACTGTATTTGCTCGATTATAAAATGACCCTTATTATAAGACGACCCCAAAATTTGAATATTAACTTAGAAAAAAAAAAGCCTGAATATTAGATTACACTTGTGTCAAGTGAGGGCAGCCGGTGGACGTGTGTGTCATGCAGGTCATGTCACGCCGGCACTCCATCAGAAGCCCCGGCAGAGGTGCCGTCAGAAGTGGAGGTTGTCTGCGTGCGTCGCACAGACGTCCACTGGCTGCCAGAGTGGCGGATCCGGGTCCCCTGCTGCTCTGCCTTAAAGTCAGATCTGTGAATGCTTTCTATAATTACCTCTTTATTGTATTGTGTTTTTCCATAATTCATGTTATATTTAATGTGTTCTTTTTAAAAAAAAAAAATGAATATTTCTATTATTTGACTGCTTATGTTAAATGATGGTTTAATAATAAAAAACAGTCTTCTTTTGGGTGAACCTCCTTTTTCTACATGTATTTTCCTGAAATCAACCTACTAGCTGTTGTGTCATACTCTTCTAGTTTGAAGAGGACATTTCTGGCAAAGAACATGCCAGATTTCCGAGCACAGACATTGTGCATGGGCGGTTGGAACATTACCTAGGTGGGATGTGACGTGTTATGATGATTCCACTCAATCATGTCATCATTGCCTAGTTATTTCAGTGGGGGCATCTGGAAACAATAAGCTTGGATTTCCATCTGTCTGTAGTGAAATCAGTTGGATGGACACATTGTACACACTTTATGCACAAATGTACTTTGCTAGTATGTATTTTTGTTTTGCAATGAAAAGAACGTATTTGGTGCAGACCACATCTTGTAGACAAATCAGTTTTTGGTAGTCCATCTACTTATAATATCCTTATTAAATCCCTTTTTATTAGACATCCTGACCCGTGCACATGTTCTGCAAATTAGAAAAAAATGTAATCTGATCAATTTATAGTTGACTAATAAAAATTCACACATATACACAATATGAATGAGTATAAATCAATTTGTTATTGGCCAGGTGCATTTTTTGACATTTATTCACTGACCAATATTAAGCCTTTTAGAACAAAATGTGTAAGATGATTTGTCTCACAAATGCAGATAATTCTGCATGCTGGGGGAATAAAAAATCTGTTTTCTTTTAACAGTTTATCAATAAAAAGACAAGATTTTTTCTACTGTGCAGCATGTTCTGCAGAAAGCGAGAGGATCATTTTTTGCTTTTTCCTCTTCTACCACAACATACCCAGTGCGATTAACAAGATCTTAGAATACATTATAGACACACATGAATGTTTTAAAAAGGAATTTCTGGCCCAATACTGCTGAAACATATTGATAATTCTCTAAAATTTTCTGATTTAAAGAAGCCATCCTATATAACCCTAAAGTTTGTGAAAAAAACTTTTGATGTTTTCTCCCTTTGCTCAGTTAGGTTAACTTTCTTCAAAAACATCATAACAGTGTAACTGCCAGCCAGAACTTACATCTGGGAAATACAGATAAGTCAGCTTGTTTAAGACAATGGAAAGTGAGTATATTTCAGATAAACATATGACGATACATTACCTCTTGAAAACCACTTTGGTATGTCAAATTAGCCTTATGTGTTGAGTTACATTGTTTTGCCAAGAAAGCTTAATTGATTTTTAATTAAATTCACAATTTAAGCAGCTTAGTTTGAGCTAATTTTATAATTTTTGTAACAAGCATAATGAATGCGATTTTAGGTTTTTTTGCTGCTAAAAAATGAGAATGAAATCCTTGAATAATACTGTCATTGATGGTATATCTTCATTGCATACATAAGAGGAACTGGCATTAATCTGCTGATGTTCTACCACACTCCACTGTGAGTAAAATGAAATGCATAAGTGAGACAGTATTAATGAATAGCACTACTTATTAAAGTAGACAACATTATGAGGTCAACAACATGGCAGTCCATGGAAAACCTTGACTTCTAAACAGATAATTGGGGTGATGAGATTGAATACTGGGCAGCCAGGGCATATTTGATTGTATGGGCTCTCTTTTCGACAAATAGGGACTGTTGGCAACTATGTTTAGGATGTTGTTCTCAGAGGCTAATTATTATTTAATTTCTAAAATAAACCCACAATGCTGTTGGAAAATGTCAAGAAGGCTATGATTTGAAATCAAAGAAATGCATAAAGCATAATTATTATTAGTGCTAATATGTAAAAAATCTATAGGTGCCAGTCACGAACCACGACCCAATTTAATTCAGCAACCTTACATAGGTTTTTAGGTTCTAGATGGTCACATCCCATACATCTTACCCTATATTGTTTTTTTTTAGTACTACTGGCTTAAGGGGTTTGAGTGATGTTTTTTTTTTTTTAACTTGTAGTGTTACTTGTAAGTTATAAGGGCACTTAAAAAGGTAAGTGTATATCTTACATACACTGGTGATGTTACAATGGTATCAAAGGGGTCCCTGTAAAGTTATTTTTGAAATTATTTATTTGATTTTTCTTTTTTTTTGTTCATTTATATTTCATTTAAATCTTTGTTTCTCCGATTCTTCCCTTTGATCTCAATTAGTGTGACCAGTTAGCAGGGGGAGACATTGGAGATCCAGAGACCTTCCAGCAGGTGCCAGCATTGACACCTACTGAAAGGGTAAGCCTGGATGCATGGTTGGCCATATCAAATATATCACTGTGTCAGTGCTCTGGCTTCTGCTGTTTTTGGAAAGGACAGTCCATGCTGGCACGTAAACAATGGTGCTTAAGGACCATCGCAAAAGCATGGACAGTCACTATGAAACTGTGCATCTGTGCACCCTTGTTTCTGCTGGTTCCTGGTGTAGAGGGTTACCTCACAACTATGGCAGCCCTCGGCAGTCCTTCAGTGATTGCTGAAATAGCTTCGTTCACATGACAAAGCCATTGCTGATAATCATAGCTCAGTGGATATAACTAGGGGATGGCTTACTGTTCAGTAGGGAACATTTTGGCATAAAACCCACCTTAAAGTTTAGTGGGGAAATGGCTTCATAAAAAAGAGAAAGATGACCTTAGTGAAACACCATAGGCTATCTCCATTTCAGACACATACACTTTTGTATGCCGGTTTTTGTTTCTGTGGCCGCTATTGAAGTTACAATGCCAGCATACCAAATTTAAAAACTTAAAAAAAGAGATTCTTGTATTATCTGCCCTGTTATTTCCCAAATAGATGGAAATCCTATGCATATATAATATAATGGTTTGGTTTTAAATGTAAATGAATATATTTTGAGGCGATCTTCTTTCGCAGCTTTAGTTGTGTGGAAATTATTGTACCCTAAAAAAAAGTGTACTTATTTTTTATGTCTTAGTCAAATAATGATGGGTTATAGTTACATAATATATGGTTGGGCGGCTAAACCTTCATCAGCCATAGCTTGCTGAGGGCAATGGGAGTGACCTTCCATCTATTATGAGAGAATGCAATAATATCAAATGATGCAAAACCATACCTCTCTTTTTATGTATATTGTTATAACATTAAACAAGCTCCACGGCAAGGGTTATTAGTGCTGAGAAAGAACAAGAAATAACTGATTTAAATGCTGAAGCCTGATATTGATTTAGTTATAGAGCACATTTTGATTTCCTTTTCAGATGTTTCATTTTTTTCTCATTTAGTCGGTGAAACACGAGCCTTTCAGATACTATAAACCATTGCTTTTGGGTCAATTTCTGCAGAACGCTTTCTTCTTTTCCTTTTTTTTAAAGATTAAAATTATGATCTTTGCTTTAAATGTCTATTAAAGTGCATTATATTTATAGAGCCCCACAGTCAGCCTACGAAAAAATTGATAAAACCTTTAGTCTTTTTAGTGGTTCACAGTTTTTATGATAGTATTTATTTTCTATATTTTATGCTCAGAATAAGGTCAGAATATTACACTATATAAATTATTGTAAGTAATTGCTTGGTTGTTTCATTGCCTGGGCATAATATTTTTTTTCTATGTTTTAAAAGCATTATTAAATGTACTCTTTTAGGTTGAGACAGTACAGATACTATAAATCAGCTGGGAGCCTATATCTGAAAAAGAGAAGTTTTAAACTTAACATGCTTTTGATGGAGATTTAATAAACAGTCTAGCCAAGGCACGAGCTCCCTCTCAATTACCTTTCCACGTGGGCATTAGTTCACGCTGTTTATTAAAAATCTTCCTCTGGTTGTTTTAATGGAGTGTTTTAGATTAATAGCCCCCATGGAGTTTAACTGCATTTTACTTCATTTAAGTGAGATTGGACAAAAGGTTACTTCAATTAAATTCAAAACTTAACCTTAAATCTTTATAGATTTTTTTAAAGAAAATGTGATAAAATTGCCAGCCGTATCTTTTGAGATTAATGAACACCATCCCTTTTTGCTTATATCATTGCCAAATATTTGACTCTTGTAAATTTGTTCACAGACGAATAGTGACATTTTAGGGGAGTATAAAGCTGATTTCTGCTTGTTTAAATGAGAAGTGTAGATGTCAGGGATTATTTGATCATTAATACTCAATGATGAGGGTTTTATATAAATTCTTCCTTACCGTACATACGTTTATTCATTACAAAGCAAGTGGATAAGTTATTATTAGCCAGCCAGGGTCCAAAAGACTGTAAACGTACACAGATCAGCCATACCATTATGACCACTCACAAGTGAAGTGAATAACGCTGATAATCTTGTTATTATGGCACCTGTCAGTGGGTGAGATATATTAGGCAGCAGGAGGACATTTCGTCCTCAAAGTTGATGTTGATGAAGCAGGAGAAATGGGCAAGCGTAAGGATCTGAGCGACTTTCAGCCCATCTCAGCCCAGGGTCCCTATTGTAGTCTGTGGGGAGGATGGTAAACACGGCTGCTGGCTGAAATCAGCTGGATATCTGATCCAGGTACACATACTGGCCATAGAGGTCTCTGTCCTGTAAGTCCTGACCAGATGGAGAGTAAAACACCCATGAACCCCCTCCCAAAATGCAAGGAGCCCAAATCTGTCCAAGCTCCACAGCCTTTAGAGTCTCTTGTACTTTGGGAAACGTGACACTCTGCACCAGGGCCCATAGTCTGTAGGAAGGAGGCTGGCACTCAGGCCCCTCCAGGAGCCCATGGCACGGAGACTTCCGTGACAAACACCTTTTCCACTCCCCTGTCTTTTTCTGCTCTCTATGTCTAGTTAATTGAATGTATCAAATATGTTAATCATGGCATGTTCTAGGAGAAAGGTGAGAGCTTCTAGACATAAGTTCATTGGGATGACCAAAGTGCTTCAATAAGGTCATCCATAAGTCCATGTAGTTCTTCTTTTTCTTTATGTATAAAGTATCTCCTTTGCAGACATGAGAGGCACTGCCCTTAGCTCTGTATTCTGCTAAGATTTTGTGAGGGCATTTAGTTGAAGCAGTGATAGATCTGCCTCAAGAAATTCTTGCTGTGTGGAGAAGAGTGGTTGTTTATTGCTGTTATGCATTAATATCCTTGAAGCTTCTCATCTATATCAAACACACACTTCCCCTGCTGAATGAAGGAAGCCTCAGTAAGCAAACTAGTACTTCTAAAACGACTTCAGAAGAGATTTGGCTGAGTTTCCAGAAAGGTATAAAACATTGTTTATAACTGCCGGTTACTTTTATTTGTACCACAGAAAACAGCAACATGTATAATCCTGAAACAAGCCTGGTACTAATGATCTGCCAAATAAATTTAGACAGATTTACAAGGAGCTATGTAGATAAATACTTTGCTCATCTAATATATTACAATAATACACCAGACTCCTGGGGTGTCTAATTGTCACCTGGCCTAACACAGCAAATTCTATTCAAGATGTTTTTATAGGACTGTCCTGAAAGTAGCTCATTCCTGTTTTTCATCTTGGCCCTTACTGCACAATACTTAATGTGATTAGTGTCATAGCCCACGGAAATGAAATATTTAGTAATTTCCTGAGCTCTTGACAAATATGTAAGCTCATTATAAATAATATGACATAATCATAATTGCAAAAGTTATCTATCAAACTTTTGGAGTGAAAAGAAGATGCATGATGTATGATCATTTTACTTTCTGTATAGGTCAAAAGATAAAGCTAAATCGTTAAGAGCAACCCGACCATCCAACTAATGAATAGTTGTTTTATCATATTCTAATGTATATGAGTTGTGTCTAATCTAGAATTAAGTTAATCACTGAAAACCAGTAATTCATCTTCAGTTCAATGCCAACGAGGCGGATGCGGGCAGCTCAAAACATTCATGTGTGTAGACAAAATTACATTCAAACCTATCCATAAACAAATTGGCATACGAAGGGGCCACATAGGTCCCCATGTACAAATTCTGTCATTGCAATAAAATAAAAAATAATTTTAAGAACATTTTGGAGGAAAACCAAAGAAAAGCTCTTATATTCCTCATCAATTCCAAAGGCATCTATATCTGTATTAACACCCTTTAAACTACTATCATGTGGTATAGAGGTGTAGAGGGTGGAAGCATTCATAGTACATAACCATGTCTCTGTACCAAAATTCCCATAATGTGAGATCTTCGTATCCAGATGCAACTTTGTAAACCTAAGCTGTGGCGTCATGTTCTTTTTTGAGAGAAGACGCTTCCTCCTGGCAACCCTTTCAAAAAAACATACTTGTCCAGTCTTTTTCTAATTGTACTGTCATGAACTTTAATACTTAACATGCTAACTGAGGCATGTAGTGTCTTGGGTTTTTGCAATTTCTTTGAGCATTGCACAGTCTGACCTTGAAGAGAATTTGCTGGGACATCCACTCCTGGGAAGATTGGCAACTGTCTTAAATGTTTTCCATTTTTGAATAATCTTTCTCCCTGTAGAATGATGGACGTTAACTTGTTTGGAAATGAAGAAGATCTTAGCAGACGGTCCTGTTAGAGAGTTTGTCTGCTCAAGGAACAGCTTCAGAAAATAACCAGAATATATGCTATTTTAAATTATCAAAACAAGGACTGAATTCTTCAACCTGTTCAACATAAAATGAAGTGCTTTACTGTAGAACTAAGGAAGGAATTGTTGACAGTTACATAATAGGTCCATTGCTGAACAATAGGGATGACATTTTCACTCTAGATGCTGCAAAGGATCATCTTCACATGAAACATACAGCTGACTACATATCAGCTCTGGTATGTATAATTGCCCAAGTCTTGCTATTAATTGTCAGAGACTCTCTGAGACTCAATAGTGTAACAGACCTTATAATACTCTCTATGCTCAAAACCTCAACATAGACTGGGTGATAGTAAGAGACTGTGGTACGCAGAGGCCATACAACATAAATCATTTTAAAACCAGTGAATGTACATACAGTACTTTTTACTTTGAATCATGTCCACATCATTACTGTGTGAGGGAGAGATCTAAGCAAGTCACGTCTGTCAAGATTATCTGGCTGTGTCCTTTATTTTTCATGACCACCTGGGAAGTGTAGGGTTCTAGGTATCATAGCACAATAAAAAAATAGCTTTTTTTATTGTAATAAAGAATTCCTCAAGTTAATAGACAATGAATTTTACAAAGATGACTTAACAGCATCAAGGTTATGGAAGTCTTTCCTTCAGAGGACCACACCACAGACCTGAAAGACTTGGATTTGGATATCAATGCACATCCTATTCAATGAAGTTTTTGTTTGTTTGGGGAAACAAAACCAAGCTAATGTGTTTGTCCTCCAAACACCAATCGATTCCAAACATGTCATTAACAGCATACAGTGCATGGCCCAGCTAGATTTATAGCTCCAGTGACATTAATGGCTAGGTCCCTTGGATACTTCATTACACATAGAAAAGCTTCAGATGTGAGAAATGAAAAGATTCCTGAAAGGGTTCAGCTTCCATAAATATGGTGCTTGGTGATGCTACTATAGTTCCAGCGGCAACAAGGCCCTGAGTCCTAGGGCCCCTAATTTTGTAGGTATATATGTTTATTTTAAAGAATAATTTTATATAAATATACGCGTTGCTGGGGAGGCTTTTTCTTTTGCAAATGTCAAGTGAGAACATGCAAGTAGTATTCAGTTTGCCTGAAACTCCCAAATTGTAAAGTAGCAGGGATTTCCAAATGGCTTGCATGCAAAGTGAGGGCATACAACCTAAGGTGTGTTCATTTAAGTTAACCCTGACTGGCTGCTCTAGAGGGAATTCTGTTGGAAATGTTTAGTATGCTACAAGCAGCCCAGAGTGGCATGAAAAGTCAGACTGAGGAGGAGGAAGTGCACTGCACCTCTCAAGCCACAGCTTCTCCTTAAGTTAAGTACTTTTGTATTTTCTCTACAGGTTTAACAAATGCATATTAATGAGCTATCAAATATTTCAATATGATTTAACACTAGACTGTTGCATTAAACATATTGCACAGTCGGGGTAATACAACAACACTAAATATAGGACACGTTATACAGTAAGTCCTGTTTTTTAAAATTACTGTTTAGTGGTTAACAATTTATTACAAGTGGACAACCCTTGTGGGAAACTATAATTAGCCTAAAACCACTTTATATATTGCCTGACTTTGGAAGTCATCTAAGAAAGCTATAAACTATGCATTATTTAAATTGATTATAACTGTATAACTTACAGTGGTTTCGGGTGACAGCATAAATAAAGGATATTATTTTCATTATTTTTTCATACTTTTTATAATAACAATCCATGGCTAGAATACCTTTTCAAGCACTTTCATAATTTGAATCATAATGCAATAATCATAAATCTACTGGAATATTTTCAAGGATTAAGAAATGTAAGACTTGTAATATAAGTCCAATTGTTCTGCTGTCAACAATGCTCTATGACTCATATTTATAACTTGTCATGAACTGGGGTATAGTTGTAAACGCCAAACCTGCAGAATGATCTGAAATACAACAGGGGTTGTACTGTATATAAAAAAGTAATTTTGAAGCATATTTAGAAAGTGGCGTTATCATGATAGCCACCAATAAAATGACAAGTTGACAAGACAACTTTTCAAACTATGCACGAGAAATTGCCTGTTACGTATAACTCCCACTCTTTGGCCGCAGCGTAAATGGGCAGAGTCTGAGGGTGACATATCTAGAACTGACTCCTTCTAGTCTGACTTAATGGGGTCTATTTTCTAAACTGTGAGTGCTTGAAAGTTGCGCTGAAGACAACTTGCTTTGGCATCTTAACATGCACATGCCTACAGGAGAGTCTGGTGGATGGGAGTTGTAAAAAGCAGTCAACTTGCAAATGAACCTACAAGCTATGAATGCAAAGTGGAACTAAATTATGCATCTCACATCCTCAGTGAATTGGGTAACTTGTGAGTCCACATACCTCTCCTACACAATAACGTTATTATAAAAAATAAAATATGAGGGAGTGGAATAATTTAGTTAATTTTAACCCCCCATCCCAACAGAAACCAGATGGTGAGGTGGCTGAGGGAGCAGCATGGCTTTAGGTCCTTGCCTCCAATTGAGTAACTTTAGAAATGTAATATATTTTAACCCTCCCATTCTTCTTTGGTACTATTCCCCAAGTTGATTTCATTAACCCTCAGCATGCACTGGCTTCCAGAGGAAGGGTGAGGTCAGTTAATTGGACATTCTGGTGACTTCCTTTCAGATCCGGACTGGGACAAAAAATAGGCCCGGGCATTTAAGACTGAGCAGCCCATTTTTATTTAGTTATTCATTTATTATTCTTTATTTTTTGTTAAACCAAATTCTGACAAATTAAATATACCATTTCTTGTTGTCTATTAGTTATATTTCAGCATGCTTTTGTCACTGTAATCAATTAGCATTACATAAATATATAATAAATGAATCATAACGTCAAGCAATTTATAAAGCGCTATATCTTTAATGAAGATTCAAAACAGTAACTAATCTTTGACCGCTTAGTTGGCAGTGTGGCACTCCTTGGGCCTTGGCTATTCAGATCACCCTCACGAAAAGTGAGTCTGTCACAGACTCACAGCACAGCAGGGAAGAAACTCAGCTGCAGCTCCATCAGCCCCTACGTCAATCCGGCCCTGGGCCTGCTTCCTTTCCATAGATATATCTAAATATATAAATATATTTACATTGCAGTGGAAGTTGGAATTTTCAGATGTAGAAATGGAATACTTAATTGAATTTGCATGCCCTTGTCTTGCAGACACTCGGATACCCTGACAAACAAAACTTATTTTAGTGAATATGTGATTTGTCATCATTAGCGGGTCCCTTTGATTGATGGATGTACTTTTAAAAGATTCATATCTGAACAGCCATGAGCATACCTGGGAACTTGTGGGCCCCGGCTACCCATTGCATAACCTTATGAGACGCAACCAGGGGGAAACACCCTCATTTAAAGAAGAAATGTGTGTGAGGGCCCTGCACCCATGACCCGGAGGATTTGAGTGTTGACCCGGAGAACCAGAGAAGTGGTGCTACTCCTAGAGTTCTCTGGGCCAAACCCAGAGAGTTCCCAGGTATGGCCATGAGCTCCCTGTTTATTTGATTCCTAGGTATAGTTTTTGCTTTAATTTCCTCAAAACATACCAATTTAACTTCACACCTGCCAATAATAAGGGCCGGTAATGGTTTTCATGTTTTTTTTTTAACTATCCATGTTTTGCGTTCTTTATCGTAGTTGATGTATAACTGTTATGTGTGATTGAAAGGTAGTGTATTAATGAAGTATAACTGTACTGCCAATCGCACCAGAGAATGCTGCAGTTTAGTTTTCATAGGGAAATATAACAGCTTTAGGCTGTTACTAGCGTTGAAAAGGAAAAATGTCATAGAATATACATCCGCAGGTATTAGTGTTATGGATTTATATGAAATCTAATTATAATCCATCAATTTTAAAGTCTTATTATAAATAAAAAATGCAGCATAAATTAGAAATCAACATGGCACCAGCAACTGGTAACATGCTTCTGTATAAACCGTTAATCTTGACAAAACGTGAGGGTTTACTAAGTTCTGAAATGTACTCGCTACAATAAAGGGTTTTTTTTTTTTTACAAATAATAGCTTAACAGGAATTACTATCTAGTAGATTATTATCTTCTCTACCAAGCAGTTTGAACAGTCAAATGTTCTATTTTGTCTGCATACATGCAGTACACATAAATTCACATAGCTAGGGGAGCCCGACTGTAACACAGCTGTTTGTTACTTTGTGACCTATTAATATCTATTTAATAGGGTGGGGTATTTACAAGATAAATAATGTATTTTATGTACATCATTTATTATTTAAGTGCATTTTCTGCAGTTTATATACATTGCAGGAGCAAACGGGACCACGCCTACCCGCAAGTAGGAACATTTAAAAATGGTAAATATTCTGCAAAACCATATATTACAATTACTTTTTAGGAACTTATGTATAGTATTATGTATAACATCCTTATACTAGCAAAGAATTCTTATGAATATGACTATAAGCCATGTGACCACCCAGGGATAGACTGTTTTCTTAAAGGGGCTCACAGGACAAGTTGACTCTGGTGCTTCTAGTGCTTGTGAGCTTTTAATGAGAGTGTGTTCAAAAATAATTAACAGTCAAATCATAGTTATTTTTTGCATCTCTGGTATTAATGGGGCATATGCCTGTTGTGGGGCGCAGAAAAGGACCATTTTAAAGGACTGGACCAGAAAATAAGCCCCCATTGAGGACTTTATACTGTGGCTTCATCGCGGCTAACTTCTATTGAACACAGCCTGTCTAAGATGAATTAAAGAAGAAAGTCTAGTGAAAAATAGAGAAGAAATTGGTGAGTCTTCTGTGTATAAATTAGAAACGACTTAATTGTTGACGGCTAAAGTTTTAAAATATGGAAGGTTGTTTCAAAGGAATAATTTGTCTATAATGAAGTTGTTGAAAATCCATGAAAAATTCAGATTGATTCTCTTTTTATATCCTATCCATCTATTAAATCTTTCTGACTTTTATCATACCCTTAAAATGCATTTTTAGTGAGCAAGAAAAACATTCAATCATGGTCTGACAAAGTCAAACTGAGTCCTTGGAGTGTTGTTCTTCTTTGCAATGTGTTTGACCTGCATTTGATATTTTCAGCTTTATCTATATATATATATATATATATATATATATACAATTAGTTCAAATTATTTTTTAAATATTTTTTGGAATTTTGTTACATCATGATTACAGGGCAGTTGATATTCTACAGCAGTCCTCTGCATTAGGGGCTATAATTAGTCAACTTGCCTAGCAGCCAGTGGAATGCCTTTATATGTTCAGCAGAGGTAAACATCTAGCAAGATGAAAATACAATTTTCCTCTTACCAACCACAATGGCACCCTATAACAGTAATAGCTCTCATTAAATGCTACTAACAGCTCAAAAGATCATTATGATATCAGATATGCAACTCACACCTCACAGTTTTTGCAGTATAGTACTAATTTTTAGATACTGCCTCATGTAGCTCCCCCACTGTACTATCTTAATGGGCAGTGGGAATCATGAGAAAGGTTTTCCTTTGATTAAGGTGGACAGGTGATCATGGCTCTGGTCCTGCCCAATCCCATCTCCAATGGTTTACTGAGGGGGTAGTCTGCCCTTGGTGCCACTCATCAGGCGGTTGCACACAGTTGCCCCAAGTTTACCATAAATTCCCTGTCTTTCACTGTCTCCCTACCTTCTCTGCCTATTGCTTCCATGTCCCTGTCTCCTTTTCCACAGTTCCACTTGTCCATTCTTCTTCTGTCTTCTCTTCTCTGTCTTCTTTCTTAGTCCGCTTCTCCCTAGTATAAGCTCAGTTGACCAACCAGGCCTCCTGGAATCTTTCCACAAAAGGTGGAGCCATGGCACGAACCACTTGGACAGCCTCTCCCTCGTTTCACCGATTTGGGCACCTGAAATGTTTTGATAACCTTTCAACCAACTAAAGATTCCAGAATAGGAAAAGGTATTACAATACTTTTAACACCTCCACCAGTATACCTCCACACATTTCAAATGGCCAGTAAGGGACATTTTTATTTTAAGGGCAGGGCTTTACTATGACCTTTATTGACATGTTGACAGCTACTTAATTTAATTGATTAAAGCATTCAGATCATGAATATTTGTCCTTACATCAGTGGGATCACTAGGATTGGTGTCACCCAGTGTGGTGACTCATGGTGTCACCTCCTCCTGTACCAGTGTGCAAAAGTCAGGATGTGTCAACTATGATGGGTCCCCACTGCTGTCTCTCTCTCAACCCCATGAAAGCTTAAACTTCCGATTACACGACAGTGTCCCAGAAGGAGGAAAGCAAGCTCCACACGTGAGCGGAAAAAAAGGTAATCAAAAGATGGCAGCTTAGGGTGTCACCCCAGCTGATGGTTTCACTTGGTGCCACTGACCTACACAATTTAATTTATAAAAAAAAATGTTCTGCTGTTTCTATACTTATTGCACTTATTCCCAGTAAGCACGGTGAGCTCCTACAAAAGAGGGGATTGAGCGAAGAAAAGAAGGATAGCCTCTTCCGCTTATATTTATGTAATTGACTAAGGAATTTTGCATTTGTAGTGTCCTTATTTCTAAATGCTCTGCTTATATATACATTAATTAGACTTTTAGAGGTGTAAAAAACTGTGATCCACCAACCAAACAATATGAGCTCCTAGAAGACAGACATAAGGCGAGTAAAAGGGGTTTGCCTCTTCTAGAAAAGGACAGTTGGGAGGTTTTGTTTCCAAGGACCAGGGGACTTCTAGTTCAATAACAGCTGGATAGTGTAACGATATGGTGTGGTAGGACCCCAGATGGCGGAGTAGCCAGGCCAAACAGGAACCAGAAAGTCAGGGAACCAACCGGGTCAGGCAGGTAATCAGGATAAGCCAAATCAGAATCCAGAGACGAGGTCAACAAGCCGAATCAATACCAGAACAGGAATCAGGAGCCAAATCAGGAGACAGGAACGAAGTCAGCAAACCGGGTCAAACGAAAAAATAGTCACAGCAACTCACACAGGAAAACCACAGAATACACCACCCAAGGGTGAACCAGAAGAGGACGTCCGGGTTTAAATAGGGACAGGTGGAGGTGTGTCCTGCATTAAGGAGGTCACCCGAGGTTATAAGAACACGTTACGTATGTAACGTGTAATTTTACTTTTTGGCCACACGGTGGCGCTGTGTTACTTGTTTGCCGCGTGGTCGGCCACGCGGTGAAGACGCCGACCGGGTAGCAGTGGTACTAGCTGCCCGGGAAGCCAGCCGAGGAGGAAGCGTCGCGGGACCGGCCACAGCGCGGGACCGGAGAGGCAGGTAAGTCCTTACAGTACCCCCTCCTCGAGAACCGCCCGAAGGGCGACCAGGGCCCCTGCCAGGCCTCCCAGGGTATTTGGAATGGAAGAGGCGAACCAGCCGAGGCGCGCGGACTTCGGAGGCGGGCACCCAAGATCTTTCTTCAGGTCCATAACCCTTCCAGTGAACCAGATATTGCAGAGCACCCCGGAAGATGCGGGAATCGAGGATGGAATGGATCTCGTAGTTCTCTGAGGAGGTGACAGAAACGGGACCAGGGCTGGCCAGAGGACGAGTGAAACGGGAGAACAACACTGGCTTCAGGAGGGAGACATGAAACGTGCGAGGAATATGAAGGTTACGTGGCAGGTTCAGTTCATATGTGACAGGGTTAATACGGCGGAGAATGGAGTATGGTCCAATAAAGCACGGAGCCAGTTTTTGCGAAGGACAGCGGAGGCGTATGTGACGGGTAGAGAGCCACACCTTGTCTCCAGGCATATAGGAAGGGGCAGGTAACCTTTTACGGTCATAATACCTCTTTTGTGTCTGAGAAGCAGCTATGGACTCAGAGCGGACAGAGGACCAAACAGAAGACAGGTGTTTTAGGTGTGCGTCCAAAGCAGGTACCCCTACCTCTGGGGTGTCTGTAGGCAAAACAACCGGGTGGAAACCGTAGACACAATAAAAGGGAGTGTGTTGGGTGGAGCCTTGCACGGAGGGCGAACTCCGCAAGTGGGAGGAGGTCAGCCCAGTCGTTCTGGTTGTCGTTAACAAAAGCCCGTAGATATTGTTCAAGGCGCTGATTAGAACGTTCCGCTGCCCCGTTGGTTTGGGGTTGATAAGCCGTGGAAAAGGACAGGGTGACGCCTAAGGCTTTGCAGAAGGACCTCCAGAACCGGGAGACGAACTGGACTCCACGGTCAGATACGATGTCCTGGGGAATTCCGTGGAGCCTAACAACTGCTCTCATGAGTTCTCTGGCCGTGGGAAGTTTAACTAGCGGAACAAAATGAACCATCCTGGAAAAGCGGTCCACGATGGTGAGAATGGTGGTGTAGCGGCGGGATAGAGGAAGTTCCACTATGAAGTCCATGGCAATATGGGTCCAGGGACGACAAGGCACCGGAAGGGGCCGTAGGTGACCAGCTGGAGGAGTCCTGGGGGTCTTGGTAGTGGCACATATGCGGCAGGATCTGAGGTAATCAGCCACGTCTTGTCTCCAGGAGGGCCACCAAAAACTGAGGCCTAGGGCCTGGCTGGTGCGTCGAAGACCAAGGTGGCCAGAAAACTTTGTGGAATGGTGTAACTGAAGTATCCTTTCACGGTACACAGGAGGCACAAACAGTTTGTCAGGTGGGGTATGGGCTGGAGCAGATGGTTGGCTGGCTTGAATGCGTTGCAGGAGAGGAGAAGCAACGGCTAGAGATACAGCAGAGACAATACGGTTAGCTGGGACGATGGGTTCCTGGTCTGGTTTCTCCTCTGTGGCTGTGCAGAACATACGGGATAAAGCGTCGGCCTTGGTATTTTTAGACCCCGGGCGATAGGATATAACATAATTAAAACGGGATAAGAAGAGAGTCCATCGTGCTTGTCTGGGGGTTAACCGTTTGGCATCGGCAATATACTGGAGGTTCTTGTGGTCTGTGAGAATTGTAACAGGTATGCGGGAACCCTCTAGGAGATGACGCCACTCAGTAAGGGCGAGGATGACTGCCAGTAGTTCCCGGTTGCCGATGTCATAGTTCCTCTCCGCAGGAGAAAAGCGTTTGGAAAAGAACCCACAAGGATGTAGCGGCCCTTCATATGTTTTCCGTTGAGATAAGACCGCTCCAGCGCCGATTTCTGAAGCGTCTACTTCTATAACGAAGGGTTGAGAGACATCAGGGTAAACGAGGACCGGAGCAGACACAAACCGATTCTTCAATTTCTGGAAGGCCTGAACAGCGGAGGCAGGCCAATTATGACAGTCAGACCCCTTTTTAGTGAGCGCAGTCATGGGAGCCACAACCTTAGAAAAGTCTCGGATAAATCGTCTATAATAGTTAGCAAAGCCGAGGAACCTCTGGAGGGCTTTCAGTCCTTGTGGTTGAGGCCATTGCAGGATGGCATGCAGCTTGTCAGGATCCATTTCGAACCCTGTACTGCTAATGACATAACCAAGGAAAGGTACGCGGGAAACTTCAAATACGCATTTCTCCAGTTTAGCGTATAAACGGTTTTCACGAAGGCGTGCCAGGACCTTTTTAACGTGTATCCGATGTGAAATGGGGTCTGGCGAGTGGATAAGTATGTCATCAAGGTAGATGACAACGAACTGGTGAAGATAGTCCCGGAAACAGTCATTAACGAATTCCTGAAATACTGCTGGGGCATTACAGAGCCCAAAAGGCATTACTGTATACTCGTAATGGCCAGAGCGGGTATTAAAGGCTGTCTTCCACTCATCGTTCTGACGGATACGAATGAGGTTGTAAGCACCACATAAGTCCAATTTAGTGAACACCTTTGATCCCTTCAGGCGGTCGAACAACTCGGTAATGAGTGGCAAGGGGTATGTGTTTTTTATGGTGATTCGATTGAGGCCCCGATAGTCTATACACGGGCGTAGACCGCCATCTTTTTTAGACACAAAAAAGAAGCCTGCACCGGCGGAAGAAGCGGAGCGGCGGATAAAGCCTTTTTGGAGGTTTTCTCGGACATAGGCCTCCATGGCCTCAGTCTCTGCCGGAGATAACGGATACACTCTGCCCCTTGGGGGTACGGTGCCAGGAAGCAGGT
>VKOC01020282.1:0-28581 GCA_009364415.1 Spea multiplicata
TCTTCCATCCAGTTGTGGGAGCCCGAGGTCTGGCACTTCAGACCTCGGCTTCCCTGCTCTCTAATCACTACGCGCCGGCTATTGATGCCGAGCGCCGGGACATGACGTCATCCCTGCGCTCGGCATCAATAGCCGGCGCGTAGTGATTAGAAAGCAGGAAAGCCGAGGTCTGAAGTGCCAGACCTGGGGCTTCCCTGCTCCCTCATCACTACGCGCCGGCAATTGATGCCGGGCGCCGGGACATGACGGCATCCCTGCGCTCGGCATCAGTAGCCGGCGAGCAGTGATTAGAGAGCAGGGAAGCCGAGGTCTGAAGTGCCAGACCTCGGGCTTCCTGCTCCCTCATCACTACGCACCGGCAATTAATGCCGGGCACCTGGACATGACGGCATCCCTGCGCTCGGCATCAATAGCCGGCGCGTAATGATTAGAGAGCAGGGAAGCCGAGGTCTGAAGTGCCAGACCTCGGGCTTCCCTGCTCCCTCATCACTACGCGCCGGCAATTGATGCCGGGCGCCGGGACATGACGGCATCCCTGCGCTCGGCATCAATAGCCGGCGCGTAGTGATTAGAGAGCAGGGAAGCCGAGGTCTGAAGTGCCAGACCTCGGGCTTCCCTGCTCCCTCATCACTACGCGCCGGCAATTGATGCCGGGCGCCGGGACATGACGGCATCCCTGCGCTCGGCATTAATAGCCGGCGCGTAGTGATTAAAGAGATTGGTGGCTTCGCGGGAACCTCCGGCTTGGTAAGTACCCGGCGTATAAGACGACCCCCCACTTTTAAGAAGATTTTTGGGGCTTAAAAAGTCGTCTTATACGCCGGAATATACGGTAATATATCGTCCTCCTATTTTACCCTGTGTAGTATTTTTCGTGATGCTCCTACTTAGAAAGGAATAATGGTCTACAAAAGACTGCATAGCATTTACATTTTTTCAAAATTCCTTTTTCTACTATCTAAAAAACATGTTTTTAGATACCAAAATCTACCAAGTACTGCCAGGCAGTTAATTTCAACTTAGCCACCAAAGAATAACATAAACAGTGTACAAATAATAATTATGATTATAAAACAGATACTAAAAGTAATAATCTAAAAGAAACGTTACAGATGTTACTCCTTCCTAAACTGAAAAGTGTTAAGACTCCAGGGAGAGATGCTAGAAATAAATAACTGTTCCTGGCATCTGCGCTACATATGGGACTCTACTAAAGTACAATACAATTGGCAAATATTCATCAGGATAAGTTACAGGATAAGTAACAAAAATATCCCAGGAAACTTTCGTTTACAGTCTCCATAGTTTATTTTCTCCCGGTAACGCATGTCTTTAAAAAAGCAGAGAAGAAAGATATGGCATGGAGGAGGGCAGCTGGAGACGCTTCGCAGACTTACGCCTAGAGCAACGCAGATGATTAATATCCATCGTGTGTATATACATATATATATATATATATATATATATATATAATATATATATACATACACACTTGTGTATTTATATACTGTATATTTGTGTGTGTTTAAAATGTACAAACACAGTACCATCAAAGGTACTACATTAACAGTTTATCTAAGCTAATTCTCTCGCTGTGTGTTGAGATATTTCATTTTATTAAAAGTTCTATATCATATCAAGTCAACCTGGCAGGAAGGGCCAATTTTATACACAATATATAGGAAAACCATATCAAGGTAACTACAACATGTAGATACATAAAGGGGATAAATGTCTACGGCACATTGCATCCTTGTAAAAAAAATGGTGCCTTATGTGTTCAGTATACTTCTTAACACACTTCATCAATTCCAATAACAATGATTTACTTTTTAAAGTACTTCTTGGTGTACAGCAGTGAATGTGCTAGTTTTATACATATAAATAAGAGGCAGTCCAATAATAAAAGTATCCTGCTTACCGTGGCACCTGTCATAAAGTTCTAATACAGATAATGATATAAGTAGAACACTTTGCAAGCTGAGGTTATGTTAGAAATATGAGCATTACTAAGATTCATTATTTCTCAATTTCTCAATTCAACAGTGATAAAGTGAACCGTCGTATGACTACAACAGACAACGGGGAGTATATGGATGAAAGTTATATTTGAAACAGTATGAGAGCGTCATTAGACTGCATTAAAAAATTCAGGCCAATTGTGAATAACCTCAACAAACACAGCACACTGTATGTTTAGTAGCAAATTCAGTATAGGTTTGTAAGAAGAAACTATTGCTCCACAACAAACTATAAAACCAACGGATGAAATGTATCTACATTTCATTTGTGCACATTTCCTGAAAAAAACGCAGTGGAGAAAGCAGAGGCTGACTTGCAGTAGATTAGACATAAAATTAATGGTGTCTAGATAGACTAGACAGGCACAGGGGGGCAATTGACCCCTAGGCCTCCCTGAATCTAAATTAAACGGCCGCGTGGCCGCCCATTTAAGTGGCAGATTCGGCCACGCCATGGGCGGTCTTTTATGTGGTGCAAAAGCCTGCAGCACCCGTAGTGCCTGCACCATGCCGCCCAGTGCCTCAGTGAGGCTCTTCTTCCCGCCCCATTGACCATGTGATGTGCCGCTCAAGGGGGAGGAGTCACCTGGAACAGTTCCTCGTGACAGCTAGAAGAGCACGTCGGAGGACAGCAGCAGGGAAGAAAGGCAGCAAAAAAGTAGGTATTCAAAAATTAAAAAAAAATTGGGGGTAATAGGTGGAAGGGGACCCATATTCAAAGACGGGCTGCCTTGGGACAGCAATTAAATACAAAAAGGGGTGGCTAGGGGGGTATAAGGAAACAACAGGGTGACTTTGTATCCTGAACAATTCTTCTGGCAGTTGTGGCTGAAATCTTTCTTGGTCTATCTGACCTTTGCTTGGTCTCAGGAGATCATCGAATTTTCCACTTCTTAATAAGTAATTAAACAGCACTGACTAGCATTTTCAAGGCTTTGGATATATTTTTATATCCTTTTCCATCTTTATGAAGTTACCCAAGTCTTTTGACTGTTCTTTTCTGCTTCCCGTGGCTCAGGATCTAGCCTGCTCAGTGCATCCATTGACTATTGACTATTTATACACACTTGCAATTTAAAGTGTGTCATTTTAACCAGTGTGTGTCACCTTGTGTGTCTGTAACAAGGCCAAACATTTAAGGTATGTAAACTTTTGACCAGGGCCATTTGGGTGATATCTGTATTCATTATGATTTAAAAAGGAGCCAAACTGTGTCATAATAAGTGGCTTCATATGATCATTAGCCTTAAATAAAATAAGTTTTTTTGCATGATCAGTCATATTTCCAAAAGCAATGCCAACATTTCACAATTTTTGCCAGAGTATGCAAACTCTTGAGCACAACTGCAAGTTTGCGAGTCATTGGGTTTAATCTAGGCTTAACTAGAAACAACAGGGCCCTGGTGCGAAAATTCCCCTGGAGCCCCCACTTCAATCATTGCCCCAAACAACTTGTCTGTGCCTTCTTTGTCCCTTGCACCCACCTCTTCCAACATAAACACATTTACACACATTACACACACTTACTCACTAACACATATGTAGTGAGGATTGCCCTGAATAAGGTAACTATCACAGACAAAATATATTCACTATACAGCATTTAAAAGCCTTTCGTGGCCAAAGGAAAACACATTTCTAAGCCACTGGGCTGTTATAACATCAGTCCTAGCCACTGGGCTGTTGATATTTTATATATCTCCTTCAAGGACTTCAAAAACATGCAATACAGCCAAGTGTAATGAGGCCAGTTAACTGCATTCCTTGAATTAATTATATATACAAAAGATTATTGGACAGATAGGGAGGAATATGAAGTCTATTCTTACAGTAACTGAGGAGTACGGTAGCACACATATATTTGTTATACATCTATATTATAAAATTGTTCTACCTTCATTGCTGGTTATTTTTCACATGTTCTAAGGAGGGATAGTTTCACGTTGATGTTATTCTTGTTGCCATTTATTTATATAGCCCCAGCAATTTACACAGTGTTTAAAAAATCCAGAGAGAGCATGACAAACTTGAATTGACAAACTAATACATTATGTCCTGCACAATCTATCCATTGCAATCTGGGGAGAGATTGTCTACGTGGTGTGGGAGAAGGCTCCGTTGTGGAAGTACTCTGAAGAGGACAGAAGAATGCAAATGGAGAAGCAGAGACAGACTAGTAGAGCACCAGACAAGCAAAGGAGAAAGAGAAGCAGAATTGGAAATAGAGCAACGGAGCAACAGATGAGTTGAAGCAGAGAAGGAGAAGTGGAGATGGGGAAGTGGAAACACAGATACAGTTGTCAGAGGTGAGAAGAAATAAATAGTAGTTTGAAACAAAAAATCATAGCTTTCTCCTTCTTTTGTGTTTGTTTTGTTGGGGTTCCTCCTCGTTTTCGCTCTTTTGTATGAATTAATTGTAAAAATTATGAAAATTTGGTAACATTTTAATTTGGAGGAATCCAAAAATAATCTTGAACAGGTAACAAAAGCTTCTGGTAATGTTCATAATATAAAACTGGATGGCAAGCAATTATTGCTTGGACCATAATTTTCAACTGTTTAACTGTTTAATGTTGATAACGTTAAAGTAGTATGTAGAATAAAACACACTTTACAAGCCACACTTAATGAAACCCCTATGCTCACTTCCTAAGAAGTGTTGCATAATAATGTCTGAGCGTGTATTGTGTTAATTTGGCTGAACTGATTGGAAATCCATTCATCTCAGAGTTCAGAAATTAAGCCAGCAAACATTGTTGTGTAAGCAAAAAATTAATGACTGCTGAGAAATTCAAACACTCATTGACTGGGGCAATAAACAGGCTATTATTTAATGTTCATTGATTAGGTCAAGAAAGAACATCTTTAGAAAGGATTAACATAGAACACAAAAATGATAAATAACGTTGTCTAAAGCTGCTAAAGGTGCAATCCCACTTGGATAAACCATTAATGTACCCTGTTAAATTTCTGTGGTGGGCTTGGACACTCAATAAAACTAAAAATAATGTATCCAATGCCACATTTGGTTACAATAGTGTTTTATTGAATTAAATACGAGGGACAACATCTCCAGAATAACGCAAAACGTATGAACTTGAAATAGCTAAATAAGCCTTTCAGATGACATCCACTAACCTTGGTGAGCATTTATGAGAAATTTTTGTGACTTTGTAATAATAATGATAATATTATATACATTAATATATTATATATATATATTATATATATATATATAATAATGTTTAGACTCTACAGAGCTGGCTAGATTCTCATTTTGCCGGTAACTTGGCAAATCATACTGACATACACTGAAGGTCGTAGTATGGTTAGTAAACCTCTTCATACAAATTTACAGTAAAGTGATAGCTGCATAAAATTACATGTTTTCTATCGTTTTCTTCTACTATTGACAAATAAGGTTCAGTGTTTTCAAAGCTTACTTTTATAGTTTGTTGTTATTTAAGTTGGTTTGGCCATGTTTAGTAGACTACATGCCAATATCACCAGGATATTAAATACTGGTCTAGGGGCATAGTAATAGTTCTGAATCTATGGATACATTTTGTACTTTACAATACAATTTTGTAATTATGTCTTGGTAGTTTGAACTTTTACTTAATCTAGTTAGTAATCTAGTTCATGGTGCTGTAAATTGTTACACATAATACTGTGATGCTATTATCATTAAATTAATCCTTTTTTTTCTTGACAAACTTTAGACACAATCTCAGAGCAGTTTATCTGAAGCAACACTACAATGTGTGAGATATCAGTCTTCTCTTTATTTGTCTGTGTGCTTTGTCACAACCCTTACAGATGATGAACCTGGGGCTACAAAAAATGGTTTGCTACAAAAAACATCTAATTATTAGGAGTAGAACATGTTCTCATATTACTTTTGTCCTGATGACTAAGTAGGTTTATTCTGTTCACAACTCCCACTGATTTGATGTGCGCTTAGAAAAAACTGCATTAAGAGCTATCAGAAATTTGATCCACTGGAGCCATACCTCGGGAGCTTAAATACTTAACTATATATATATTATATATATATATATATATATACTCAAGATTTTTTTAAAAAAACTAAAATGACGGAACTTAATTGTTCCAGTTGTTATATGCGTAATCTGTACATCCTAAAAAAATATATTTTTAACATATTTTACATTTTTTATGTATATTTCTAAAATGGAGAAGGGTGATTTTTTTTTACTTAAGTGTT
Organism: Spea multiplicata; assembly: GCA_009364415.1. NCBI lineage: Eukaryota > Metazoa > Chordata > Amphibia > Anura > Pelobatidae > Spea > Spea multiplicata. The sequence continues at coordinate 6,250 of VKOC01020282.1, forward strand.
TCTTTTTTTATTCATCACATGTACCTGATTAAAACAGAAAATATTAAAATTTACATAATTCAATCACAATTTTTCACACTACTATTATGAAAGGGGCAGTAAACTAATGACACAGCATAACTGTGCATTCCATTCTATACCATCGAAATGGCTGAGCTCAGCTCATATATCCCAGAACTCCATGTTTAAAAAGCTGCAGCGTTATATAATCCAATTGTAAAAAAAAAAAAAAAAGCATGTGAAAGAGCTTACTAGCGCATGAGTGCAGCATAATCATGTTGCAGCTAAAATAACGCTTGATTTGAGTCTGCCATAAAAAGTAACCGCAACTTATGACAAGTAAAGGTGCTGTTCCAGTTACGCAAAACATTAACTTTACCAGTATTTTTTTTTTTAAGTAACTTATAAAAGTAGAAAAGACAAAAAACCACCACAGAATGACAAACTCTGTGATGGACAAATGACAAAATACAACATTAAATACATTCATTCCAAAAGCAGAACAGTATGGCGATGATATATGTAGACATAATTATCCGACTTTCGTTCACCATATTTGCTATATCACTTAAATAATAACAAAAACTAATACAAATTAGGAGAGATGGAGCTGGGTAAGAGCGATGATTACCTTGATGTGACCAAGGTTATGGGGTATGGTCCAATCCATTTATAAGTAGTAGTCTATTTATTTTTTGGAGGCATAAATCCCAAATACAGAATTTTTTTGGGGATATGTGTATAATTCAGGAAACCTCCCTTTCCATGGTAATTTGATAAATAAGTTGTTTCTCAAGATGGGACCAAATGAACTGTCTACCTTGTTTCCATTCTCTAGCGATACATCTCTTGGCTGCCAAGCATGTATGTAACGTTAGATTGAGCTGGGTCTGAGACAACGAGGGCCAACCTTGGTGTAGCATAAGAGAAGACGGTAAGTTCGGAATATTTATATCGTCAACTCTTTTCAAAAAACTAAGATGTTTACCCAAAATTTAGCCACTATTGGGCAAGTCCACCATATGTGCAAATAGGTATTACCAGTATTTTAAACAAATAAACTCTGTATTTTATTTTTCTAAAGTTTAATCACATAAAACACCTAAATCTAAGATTCATATGCAGCATCTATATAGACAACATATCAGTGGCTGCTTTTGTGTCACATGACAAGTAATTTTGGTAAAAATTGTTAATGATGGTGATGATAGAGAATTATGTCTGAGAATGTTTTGGGCATTCAACAGTACATGGAATGATGTCAATTCAAGCAAACCTAAAATTATATTTAAAGAAAAATGGAAATGAGAAAGAAGACATGAAAGAGAGGAGACAAGGACAAAAAGAAGAGGAGAGCACAAGGTGAGGGAAAACCTTTTAACTGGCAAGTAATAGTGATTGCTCTGCATTGTACCGGCCAGCTATCACCTCCATAAATGATGCTTAGCGCCAACCCCTGTGGAGTGCAGACAAAGGTCGCTACCGGTCTAGTCGCTTCCAGGAAATAAATCTAGCATATGGGTGCCACAGTACCTCTTTATATTGGGGCTTTCCTAGATAGGGAAACAGCTGTACGTCATTGGTCTTATAAGCAATTGAACCTCTACAAAGTGATTAAGCGGTTGATGAAAATACATTGTTGATGAAAAAATGAAGACATAAGTCACTATACTAGTCAACATGAATGCATATAGTTAAACTCAAAAATCAACCCAAGATATACTTAAATTTCCATGTATTTTGTCCTTCATGACCATGTTTAGAGTCCTCCCTTTTCATAATCGATCTTTTAACGAAATAATTGACCCGAGGCACAAATAACAACTGGACTGGACATTGAAGAGGTAGGCAGAAAGCTAAAGTAAAAACAGATTGCTAAAGTCAGTTAACCATTTAAGGTCCTGTAGAATTGTTCTCAGGCCGAAAACTCTTTAATCTGGTCTTGCCTCCGTTGAGTATCCTAAAATGTCCTGGAACCAACCAACAGCTGTCAACTTGGCCACACCCCTCCTCCCGGAACATCCTTAACCCTTCCCACAGGAAGCAACCAAAACCACAGAAACCACAGGGGAAGACACTCTTCTCCAGGGCTGGCAGGGTCATGTACCCCTTGTATTGAGGGACCCCAGGGGCTCCTTTCTTCCTCAGTTGTATCTGATTTTTAGGATTTCAGACTATTTGATGGGCATGAGTATATCATTAACAGCTCTAAATGTATGTTACATTTATAAATTTAAATCTGTGTAAATACAGCTAGCAATAGGATAAAACATTTTTGTAAAGATACAGCCTTGAGTCACACCTCTTACATTCCAATACAAGTTCATCAAACACATAAAGAAACGGTGATGAAAACAATTTTTAAGTCAAGTATCTAACGTTTAATTTTTGAATACCCAATAAGTGAACAAAGAACCTACTAAATTATAGGACATCTTGCGCAATACATAGTTGAAAAATGTTTTTGTATCATTCTTTTTTTTGTTTACGAAATATATTTTAATGGAAGGGTGTACATGGATTACATGATGTTTTGGGTGAAAAAAAGCTGTTTACAAGGTATGTATGACATACTGATTGGGCTGTGTCATGGGCAACAATAGAAGTAACTGCAAGGGATCATAAATACAAATTTGCATTTGGTTTGTGCTTAAGTTTTAGTATTCAACACCAAAATGTTACAACTATCCATTGAGTTTAAAAGATAATGGCAACATATTGACCGGAGGTGACTATTCTCTGGGTAAGCATGCACTTGGCCCCATTCATAGACACAACCTAGCCAAGGTATGGCCGCAGTATATTAACTTATTGATCAGGACTTTGCTCTGTTTCAATAATGGCTAACACTTTGGTATTTGAAACTAAACCAAGCTTTACTGATTTCTTTTTTAATAGGAAAAGCTACACTTTATTGCACGTGTAGAAATTTACTTGGACAGAACAATAAAACTAAATACCATAAATCTAAATACTCACGACAAACACTAAACATTATTACCACTTACAATATTTTCTGGTATAATAAACTTAAAGTATCCATAAGAAAATGTTAATAACCTACTCCATTTTCATCCCCCTGAGATATGCGGTGTCTTCAGTGATAAGTACAGCCAATATTACTAATTGCAATTATCTCCATCTGTAAATATGACTTCTTTGTTAATTGCTTTTGTACATTGATTTTAATAGCTGGTTTAGTAACACGCCAACAATTTGTTATATTGATATAGGATATAATAGATATATTTTTAGTTAATAGCAAAAATAAGTTAATATAACGTAAATAATAATTGCACACAGTCATTTTAATATCATTTAATTAAATATTGAATATATAGTACAGTTGTTCAATAATGGTCATTTACATAATTACTAGTGAGGAAAAGATATATTTGGATTTTCTAGTACTTGCTTGCTATTATCTTTGTGCTAGTAGAGTTGAATGTGTTTATGCCATAGTAAATCATGAATAAACTATTAATACTTATCACCCGCTGAGTACATTTCAGTAAAGAGAACATTCTGGAGCAACATCTATAACGCTCCTTGTGGAAGTACTTTAGTCATTGTTTCAGTAATTGCTTGCCCTCTTGACATGTTAAGGATCTTGCCACCTTCTCATAAGATATCACCTGATCAAGCTAGATGACATTGCTTTATATATTTTCTGAGTAATATATGTTCAGAATAAGTAGTGTTTTTTTATAGAAAATGTATAATTTATGCTTGGTTGGGGTCTAAAACTGAAGATCCAACTGATATCTTACAAGATATGGCTTATATGTGTGTTTAATAAGGGTCTAATGGGCCTTTGAGAATAGCTTGGGGATGAAAGGGATGAAGGGAGCATTCTTTCCCTTGCTACTCAGAAGTGAACACAAGTTACCCCCATGTTTAGCATGTATTGTGATGGCAAAAGGGAATGCATTGCTAAACATAACGTCTGCCTGAAATGCTTTGAGTCATATACTTAGTGCTAGAACACCAAGTTCTGTACCATTAAGACTGATAACAACTGTTTCATTTCAAGACACTGTGATCTGTCAAATAAATACGAATATGAATAAGGAAGTAAATTCTAAATAAGAACATCTGGAAGAAGTAAGACTGAACAACTTGTGACCAAAGAGTGACAAAGGCAAAACACAATAACAATGAGAAAACCTATGACAAATACAATTTCAATTATAAATGTATACAAAATCAAAAGAGGTACCAATATTATTGTATGCATTATACTAAGGTTTATACTTGTGAACTTTTTCTACATGCTGGCCCAGATGAGGGGGAGAAATACACCATAGGGGCAGCATTACTTGTGCCAAGGGGATAACTTTTGCAGAGGTAAACCACATTAGCCCAGCAACCTCTTGAAAGCCTACTTGGGGCTTATTAATCAACTATGATGACCCCTGCCTCTAGAGCAAATGTGGAACATATATAGATATTCTAGTACAATAAATACATAGGTGTATATGTAGTTACAAAAAACAGCAATCACCGGAACATCTTATAATCTGGATCTGGAATTACCAACGCGCTTCCATACCCATAAAAGCTTTTCTGAACCTTTCAAAGAATATCCCAAGTCTCTAAAGTTCAATACAGACTCCAGGGTACTTACCACGTGCAGGCTGGAGGCAACTGTGTTAATCTAAACCTTACATTCGTGCTATTATTTTGTTATAAGATTCTCCCAAAATAATGTGATTCCCATAAAATATTATTATGAGCATATTTACAATTCAGGGTGGGATAGGAAATAAATAAAAAGGTGAGTTAGGTAATGATGTAGGTGGGTAGGTGAAGCAGTCGAGGGGAAGGTGGGGGAGAAATTGAGAGAGCATGAGAGTGTGAGAGAGAGCATGAGAGTGTGAGAGAGAGCATGAGAGTGTGAGAGAGCATGAAAAAAACAACGAAAGGCAAACGACAATTCAGAACTCTGCTTCATTTTCATTTGTTTTGTTGGGGTCCCTCCTCATTTTTGGACATTCGTACTAATTCACAGAATAAGCAAATTTCATTAAAATTAAAATTTGTACAAATCCAAAGTGCACCGACTGAATTGCTTAACAGGTACTGTAGGCGGTTGGCACTGAACAGGTCGAAGGTGCCACTATACAGTCATCTTCTTTTAGCAAGCTAGTCCATGCAGAAGAGGTGTGCTGGCTTTTTTTTGAATGGTATTCACTGGGTATGCGCTAAATTCTTGGTTTGTTTTAGGAAAGAAAAAAACTTAAAATATTTTTTGTCCTTGTGCACACATCTAATAAAATAGTGTAAACAGTTTGCCTTTCCGTAGCCAAAAAAAAATATTTTACAGCCAAAACTTTACTATTTCGAAAAAATGTAATTATCGTTCTTTTAATGGTGGCAAGGGATAGCTATAAAATATGATTTGACCCCAAATTATCCCAGTTCAGTTGGGATCATATAATTATATATATTATCCTTCACATATACATTTTTGGCACAAAACATACACAAGAAGATAATGGTTATAACATTAGTGCTGAATGTCTGTACAAGCTGATGGAATAAAAATGACATTGTAAAAGGCAATCAAACAAGCTGCTCGAAATCGTCAATTACCCAGCTGGATTTAATGTGTTCCAAACAGGACACAGAAGACTCTAGTATCTTGTGTTTCTGAGACACAGCAACAACCCAGTCCCATACCTTCCTTAAACTGTCCCTGAGACTCTTTGCACATTAACCTTGTAACATTAAGATTTTAAGCACATTTGAGCAGGTCCCTACTCACTTGTTTTTTCTGTAAGTCAAATTCGATTGTAAGTTCCTGCGGGAACAGGGCCCTCCATTCCTCTTATATCTGTATGTCAATTGCTTGTCATTTTGTACTTGTCTTTATCTGTAATATTTTTACCTTGTACAGCGCTGCGCAATCCGTCGGCGCTTTATAAATAAAGTATAATAATAATAAATTGTTATATATTACTTGTTATGTGGTGTCTAGCCATTGTACAGCACTAAGGAATATGATGGCGCTATATAAAACAAAAAATAATATTAATAATTACTATCATGAAGATTATAATATCGTTAAGTGAAGGAAAGTTTATTTTTTTATTTTTAAAAGATATAATTTATTGAGGCCTGTATAGTTATTAACATTATTTAGAAAAGCACCAGGTAGGAGACTCACATTATGTTGGAGTGAAATATGACCGTATTTGCTCAATTATAAGACGAGGTTTTTTCCAGAGCAAATGCTCTGAAAAATACCCCTTGTCTTATAATCGGGGTCATCTTATAATCAGACCTCAAATAGGTCCAGATCCCCCGAAGCGATGCAGGGGACCTGGGTGCTCCTGTGTTATGCCCCCCCAACTTACCGGTGCTTCTGAGTCCCGATGCTTAGTCGTGCGCCATGTTAGAGGCACTAGCGCATTCGCAGCCGGAGAGGAGGCTGCGGTTGCAGCGCGGGCCAGCGGCGTAACTAAAACCTTCAGGCCCGGTTTGCCGAGATCTGTAAGGGCCACCCACCCCCACCGCATCATTCCCTTTATCAAGGATCTCCTTCCTCCAACCCCCCTTCTCAGGATCTGCCCTCTTCCTCTACCCTTTCAGGATGTCTCTTCCCATTCCCTACCCCCTTTTCAGGATCCCCTCTAACTCCTCTAACCCCCGTTTTAGGATCTCCCTCTCCACTAACCCCCCTTCTCAGGATTCCTCTCCTTCACACCTAACCCTTCTCAGGATCTCCCTCCACCTCCCCACACTCCCCTTCTCAGGAACTCCCTTCTCACCTCCCTGAACTCCACTTCTCACCTCCCAACCCCCCTTCTCCCTCCCTAACCCCCTTCTCACAATCTACCACTCACCCCCTTCTCACATTACCCACTCCCTCCCTACCCCCTTCTTCACAATCTCCTCTCCTCCCTACCCCCTTTCAGGATCTTGCCCCTCTCCTCCTAACCCCCTTCTCAGGATGTCCTCTTTATTCCCTAACCCCCCTTCTCAGGATTCCCCTCTCCTCGAAACCCCTTCTACAATCTTACCAACTCCCCCCCCTCCGGTCAGAATACCTTCAAATCCTGTGTTGGAAGCGTGAGGTTTGTCTCGGGTGCAGGCGCTTCACTGCTGAGTGCCGGCGTTTGACGTCATATGCCGGCGCCCAGCGTGAAGCGTCGGCACCCGAGATAAACGCCTCACGCTCCCAACACTGCACTCCGGGCAGCGCTGAGGCAGTGGCAGCGGCGGGGAGCAGAGGAGTCCTGGATTTCTGTCAGTCAGGGGGGCCCAAGAGTTGCCGTGCGGTCGTTTTCAGCAACTGCTCGGCATCCCTTGGGCCCCCCTGACTGGCAAAACTCCAGGGCCTGGTCGCAGTTGCGACCCCTGCGACCCCGGTAGTTCCGCCACTGGCAGCGGGGGTTGTCTGTGCCCATCGCGCATACCTTCCCCGGCTGTCAGAGATCAGAGGCGGCCGGGGAACTCTGACAGCCGGGGAAGGTCTGTGCGATGGACAACCCCATCTGCTAACCGTACCTCCTTCCGGCTGCAGCGGAAGTTGTGTACGCGAATCGCGTAGAGTTCTACATGCTGCCCGGACTAAGCACCGGGGACTCAGAAGCACCGGTAAGTTTGAAGGAGGGAGGGGGAGGGAGTGTTAAATGGGGGCATAAGGCATTTCTGGAGGCAGAGTGCTCTATGAAATGCCTTTTAACCCCCTTAATGCCACTCTGCTTCCAGAAATGCCTTTTAACCCTCTATACGCCACTCTGCCTCCTGAAATGCCTTATACCTCCCTATATGCCACTGTGCCCCATAATATGCCTTTTAACCCCCTATATGCCACTCTGGCATATAGGTCTGACCTAGGACAGTGCTCCCATCCACCCCTCCATAGCTTCCAGGACTGCACCCCTCCGGACCCAGAATTTTTATTCCCTAAATTGGCATATAGGATTCATGTCTTGGACATAAGACAAGTCAGCTATACTTTTTTGCCCATTTCATTGTTCTATACTTTATTGATGCCTGAATGTCTAAAGTTTTATTAACTTCAAAGTATAACACAGATACAAGAAGTATATTGTATGTCAGGCCAGAAGAAGCAGAAAATTTGAAGAAGAAATCCACCTGAGAAAAAAGCAGAGTTATATATGAAGCAAGCTGGGCACAAAAATATTATCTGCAAAGGGGTAGATGCTAAGTTCAAAGCAAGCTCTCCAAAGGTTTTCTTTAGCCTAACATTTGAACACAGAAACTGGAGACTACATATGAAGATAAGCAAAATGTTTTTTTTGCAAGGATCTATACAAAATGACAATAACAACTCTTATTTCTGTTGTAAAATATGGTTGGAAGCTAATCTCTAAACCATGAGTTCCAATTAAAACATTCTGGCATATTGACATCCACGTGGAGGGGCCACTATGATGATTATCACTCACACTAACCCCATACACTAAAACCTACACACAAGTGCTAACACCAAATGTACATACCCATGCTAGCACCATACACCAATGTAAACACACTCTAACACCATATGCTGACATACAAACACTTATGCTAGCACTATACACTAATGCACAAACTATAACACTATACAGTAACATGCACATACACATGCTAACAGCATCTTCTCATACATGCTAACAGTGTCTTCTTACAGACTCTTACATACCCCTTCTGGTATAACAAATAACACGATCATGCCAAAACTTCAAGCATATGCAACATCATTATAACACCCCCCCCCCACAAAGTATATGAAGCATTGTTATATTAAACCCCATTATATAACTGTCGTTAGTTTCCCTTTGCCCACGTTCAACATGGTAAAGTACAGTAATACTAATAAATGGAACATTTGCTATAACAGTTGACAGGACATAAGTATTGGCAGTGTTGGTAGCTATGTTGGGTAATTCTCCTAACTTTTAGCTCAAGGAAGGGCTGAACAACATCATGGGACATAGAATTTATAATCAACCAAAACCATCATGTTATGTGTAGCTCAACAACTGACTTTTCATTCTGTACCCTTCCCTGAACCAAAAAGTTATTATTTTTAGATGAAGAGTTTTGCTGTGGTTACATTTTGAAAAATGCAGTTTTTTTCAGGAGGTAGTGTATATGATTGACTATTCAGGATTAAAAGAAGTGAATTACTACTACAAAGTTGACAGTTCTATTTCCGCTTGATAAACTTATATGAGTATTCTTGATTTAATAATGATTTAAGTATTTATAAATAAAATTGTGTAAATAAAATGCATTATTCTTATTCAAAATATGTAACTTGATACTGCGAGGTCATAAAGTCACATAAAACCCTGTGCCAGGTCCCTAACCACTCCCCCACAAAGTGACCCCCTTTAGCCACTTCAAATGTTAAGCAATACAAAAAGTTTAAAAAAAAGTAACTAATAACTATTAAGATTCGAATGAGAACTGTTTATAATTTATTCCAAACATTAATTAGCAGAAGCAGAAATAACACCTGTTTAAGTGCAAAAACAGTGGGAAAAATAATACTTTCCTGTTGTCTTGTCGCTACACAAACAGTACTTCTCTTCTACTGACAATATATTTCTCACACATATAGGGTGCATATACATACAGGAAAAAAGAAAATATATTGTGTAAAACAGGGGTTGACAAATTTGATTTGCATCTAGGAGCCAGCCAAAAAAGTTAGTTGGCTTTTTTTTCTCTTCCCTAATCATGTTTTTATTCTTATATATTACTGGTGTCCGGGGTTTGTAGAGCCTTGCCTTACATTAACATACATTTACACAATCTAACACCATACAGTAACAGACACATGCTAACATACTCACAAACACTAACACACTACAGTAACACATGCTAACATTCTACGCCCATGTATTCACATGCTAACACCATACACTAATACACATACTCTAACACTATATGCTGACATACAAATTCACACTAGCATCACACTCTTATACACATCCACACACAAACTGGCTAACACTATACAAAATACACACTGTAATCAATATGAACACATACACACTGAATCTAGCACTACAATATAGTAGACATACAGACTCTGGCACTATACATTTATACACACACTGACTCTAGTAATATACATATAGCACACACTGATACAGTATACACACGCACTCACAGACTGACGTCAGCACTATACATATACACACATATACACACTCTGACACTACAAATATACACATACATACACTGACTATGCACTTACACACATGCACGCCGAATCTGACATTACAGTATACACACGCACTGACTCTAGCACTATACATATATACTGACTCTGACACTATAGTGCACACACACTCACATACACTATCCCCCTCTCACCTGCCACCTCGCTGCCTATCTTCTGCCATTGCAAATCCAGCACAGTATGCTATCCTGCTGTTGCGTGGTGAAACGAGTGATGTGATCGTTTTTCAAACATTATGCAGGAGTTCAACAAAGTAGTTGTTAATAAAATCGCCAGACTCTCACCCCTCCCGTTCGTCAGGGCAGGGGAGTGGTGCTAATCCATGCCTACCAATTCTCATCCAACTCCCAACCCATTTAATGTTTTAGCCCTGACCCTCCTCATAGGGGTAGCTATGCCCCTGAAGCAGCTAGGCCTGTCCTTGTGTGTGACTAGCCCTGCTCCCTCATAAAGCAATATCCTTCAGAAAGAGCTCTTGGTAGCCTGCCTGCTGAAGTTCTCAGGTATGGGTAACCTAAGGGAAAAAAGGTGTAAAAAAAAGAAATTCAGGTTTTAAATCCATTGATTGTTTTCGCCACTGCAACTTCTTTCCTTAAGTTAAATTTAAGCTCTAGCTCTAAAAGTTCTCCCCCTTTGAAATAAATATCCCTGATGTACTTTGTTATATCCTTTTATGTATTTAAATGTTTCTATCACGTCTCCTCAAGCTACATGTATTAACATCCCTTAGCCGTAATCTTTTTGTTTTTGGACCCTTTTTGTCTCCAGCAACGCTGCTGCCTGCCTGCTCCGATTGTTTCTTCATGATTTTATAGGGCTGAGACGCCGATGGCTGACACTGCCAAGATAGTGGTTGGTCCAACCAGTTGCATTACCTAACAGTGTGTCAAGTGGATATCAGCTGGAACAGAAGGGGTTATATGCATTTTCTGAGGGTTTATGACCCAACTTATTAAGAGGGACAGGTAATTGAAACAAAAACGAGGGGTAGGTTAGTATAAGATAACAGAGCTAGAACACACAAAAATGGCTAATATGCAGTTGACTGAAACATTAAATTATACAGAAACTAGAACTATTTGAAAAAGAAGACAGCATAATATTTTAAAAATGTATTTGTCATATTAAACAGATTTGGTGGGAGTTCCCCTTTAAACTGCATACTTATGTTTCCATGGATCATCACTGAAGACTGAACCACATGCAACATGATGCGCAGGTCTGTTCATAGGACCATCTTACTGTTAATCCATGTTTTGATGTCACATATTACATCAATTTTGTTTCAATTTAGGAACTCTGCATGCAAAGCCTGGTTAACCAACATCCGCATAGATACCTGGATTGCTTCAGCATATTGGACAGTTGGCAACTACGTACTGTAAATGTGTCCTTTTTAGTTCCTGTCCAGACAATTTTAGGTAGTTTTATGTTAGCAAGAACCGAACAAAAGAGCTAGACAATAAGAAAAGATTCCCTTTCAAATGATGAGTTTGTTAAGAAAAAAAGATATGCCAACTAACTATAGTGTACTAAAATGTCAGAACAAATATACCTTTCACCAAGATGCATTAGCTAAATGAATATGTATGCCGTGAATCAAAGCTAACACATTCCCCAAATATGATTTTGTTTTTGGACATTCATGTGTTGTATTCAAATTATACAGCTGATACTATGTAGTTATATAGTTGTGTATATTAAGAAATTTATAAAATCCTCGTTTACGCAAGGTATAGGCTGAATGCAAAGCTTAGCTGTGATTAATAAGTAAAACCCTGAAATAACTTGTTTTTTGCCCTAATGATTGGAACTGAATACTTTTTGTTCTTCTCTGCTATATGTCTCAACTCTTGTCCTCACAATGTCCACGTATATTGGGTGTCAAACACAGTCCTCAAGAGCTGAAATTCAGCAAGTGTTTTATGAGTTCTCTTATCAGATTGAGATCAATCAACCATCCCGTATTACTTAAACAATGTGCCAAGTGTTACCCAGGTAAAAAAAGCAGCCTCCAAATTCAGCACCCTTGTTATATTAATTGTGACATGCCATATCTCAGCACAGGAGGCACCGTTAGCTTTACTTGGTTATACACCAGTATACACTGATATCGGTGTTCCTCTTTTAGAGAGTATACTTAGGTAAAAAGATTAGATATTTTAAATAATATCGTATAACTTTTAGGGCTGTGGGTTATCACTGGAGGAATGTTGAAGTTCTAATGCTCCATGTACAAATGTCAACTGCACAGCTCCAAAACAATGACATATTCATGTTTAGAAATAAATACAAGTCCTGTCTTCACATTTCTTACAGCTTTTAAAGAGCCAGTCTTGGGTATTTTTAATTCCTTCTTTTTTTCAGAGCATTAAAGCACACTACGTCTTTCAATAAAAAACCAGGCAACACATCACTTAGAAACACTGCTTGTTTACCTTCCTGGTGGCTGATTCCTAGTAGTCAGGCAACGCTGCAGGCATCCACATGATGCGAGCATTCAAAATCCACGTAAAGAGAAGCCGTGCCCAGGGATTACAGAAACACATCCGCACCCAGTGCTTCCTTCCTAGGCTAGATTTTGGAATGAACCCATTAGCAGAACGTTGTGCTGTTAGCATACACCCCAAGTTACCCTCTTTGGGACTCAAATCCCACTCTCCGTCTTTCCTCTCCTGATGTCCCTTTTTTCTATGAGCTCAAAAGGTTTGCTGGGCATGAGTGCCCTTACAATAATGTGTATAAAAATGCCTTACTCCCATTATTAAAATGTCACATAAAAGTGTTGCAAAAGGCCAACCCCTAACCCACAACTCTAACCACAAACAAACGTGTCCCGCTTTGGCCTTTTGAAATATTGGTAGGTATGTAGTAGATCGTGACTAGAAGGAGTGTCAAGCAGCTGTACAGATAGGGAAGGGCCGGAAATATTCAGCCAAGGTGGCAGCCCCAGCCAAATGGCCAAGTAATATAACTATGCAAAGCAAATTTGCCAGACAGCACACTAAATGTGTACTGCACAACACACATCGACTCAAAGGAAACGGTATAGAAAGCCTGAAAAGAGGAGGAAAGAAAAAATCCATTTAAGGTTTAGATACTGCCTAAGCATTTGCAGTCTGCATGTTTAAGCTTGAGTAAAACACCTATAAAAAAGAAAAGTAGCTTCTGGCAATGACCAAAAATTTCAGTTCAATAAAGCACAAGGGAGGATTAGACCCCGGGCTCTTGTTGTCTGAAAAGTATTTCATGGAGGTAGAGTAAACAAGGCACGGGGAGGCTGGAGTGATTTTATTTTTTCCTCTCCATTAAATGTTGTTCCTTTAAACTCATCTATTCTATATAATATGATACTAAGTTTTGTCATTCAGCATTACATAGGCCAATATTCTCTTCTTGATCACCTTCTCCCTTCTCCAATGTATAGCAAACCTTGAAGTGTGCTGAAAAGTCCGAATTAATGCCTTGAAAACACACTATTTGCCCCTGAACTTCTACCCTGTCCCTAAAAGTAAATCAGGTTGTTGTGAAATTGCCGCAAACAAGCCTTACTACTACTGTGTACAATAACATGACCAGTAATAGGCCAGTTCCATATACAATGGAAGCTGTATATTGTATAAACAGGTCTATTTGCAAAACTTTTGTATTTTTTTCCAAGTTTCAAATCACAGGGAGAATTCCAGCAAAACATGTAAACCCTTATTTGCATATATTTGTATAATTGGATATCCCACAAAGGGTTTCAATGGAGCCAGTGAATACAGAACCCTCCTCGGCAGCTTCAGAAAATTTGCAGTACAAACTCTTGCTGCCAATAACCTTTCTAAAGATTATATATGACGTCCATATTTCATCTAGACAGTGGTTACAGAACCTTGAAACCAGAGACGTTAACCTCATTAATGCTGGAAAAGTCCCAAACTACTTCTGTTTTCCAAAAAAATAAATGTGCAGATGTCTATGGTGTTAATACTGCATCACTTTCCAGTATAGGTCCAACAATAGATTATGGGCATATGTAATCTGCTATGTTCTTATTATAATAATAATTAATATTATATATATATATATATATTATATATATATGTGTATATATTCAACATATAAGTAAGCAAAATGTTCATCATGTTTAGCCTTTCATTATGATTGTTGGTCCATGTCTATAAAAATGCACTTAACCCCTTCATGTGTCTTCAAGTCCAAGTGTCAAGAAGAAAGGAGTTTGATTTTATTGAAACTGCATCTACACTGTCATTTCTGCAGAAAAAGCAAATGTGGGGGCTGGTGCTATGTGAAAAAAGGCAGCAATTAACATACAAGCAGAATAAAATCACTAACAGAACACAGTCCTGTGCTGCCAAAAGTTTCATCAACTCCTCCAACATTACTCAACCACACTGAAACACAGTATACTTACAGTGTTGGTTTCATAAACAAAACATACACTGTATTAATTTGTAAAGGAAAACATCCATTAGCAGTACAACAATTCCATTATGTATCAACAACAATAATCATAATAATAAACATTTTCAGTATTATAAAAAAAATCTATAAAAAGATCAGGAAGCAGAGGGGATATTTAAAAAAAAATGTGATTCTGGCTTCTGTACAAAGGTCTGCAAAAAATCTAGTCTATCATTCCTGGGTAAAATGAGTACATGGCATGTACCGAAAATGAAACAAAAATCAAAATAAAATAATAAAATCTAATAAAAAAATCTATTTAAGAAATATCTGGAGTAAGATCACTGCTCTACTGAATGTGATCAGAAATACCACGGGCTGCCTATCGCGACATGGACATCAATAACATCCATCTGGAATTGTGTCGTTCTCCGTGTGTACAACACAGAATAAACTTTGTACCCCTTGCTAATTAAATGACTTCTTGCCGATCGTAAAATCCAGCAAGCATCGGTATAAAGCTTTCGCTTAGAAAAATATATATTTTTTTTTCAATATAAAAGTGATCCTGGTAAGAACTTTAATACGCTAGACTGTATCCATACAGGAATAAGGCATTTAATAAGTTTAAAAACATGACTCGGATTGTAGCAAGTCTAGAAAAGCCACCTATCAGTATAACAGTGTAGAATAATGTGAGCGCTTTAGGAGGGGGGTTAAGAGCAAGCCTCCTCCTTAATTATACCCTTCTCTCCCCACCCTCCTCCTTTTTTTTTTAATTCATGCAATATAATGTTATGGACTTACCCCTGGATCTGTAGAGGAGCTGCTGCTACTGCCACCTCCAGCTCTCCCTATGCACAATTCTGAGCTCCACAACACTCAGCCAGCCCCGTGACGTCACAGCCGTGCCCCCAACTCGGGACCCCCCCCTCTCCCCTCCCTGCTGTTCAATCGCTTTGCAGGCTCCAAGCACCCTTTCATTGCTGGAGTGCTGAGGCGACAAGGGTGGGAGAGAGAGAGAGGGGGGCAACCTCTGGCCATTCTTTGATCACGCCTGGGAAGCATGCCAGGGATTAAACGGGACCCACCCCATCTCAACATGCTGTTGGCTCAGACAATAACAAGACCCATTTACAAATCTGGGAAGAAATGAAGGAAATCCAAGGGATTCTAGCACAGTGCTGATATTCTTAAGGCTGAGTATGTATTCAAGTGTTCTGGTGCTCATTCATTCTACATCAGATGTTCATTTCAAGTGCCACAGAGCACTTTTCACATTTACATTTTGCCTTTTTGGAAGTACCTTGTTAAGTTTTCCTTGTAAGGATCCCAGATAGAAACCAATGTCAATGTCTAATATGATTGTGTACAGTATATGTATGAATATATATCAGTGAATATTTGGTTATTGGATAATGCTTCTTCAATTGAAATGCTGTAATATTTCTTTTTATTGATCAGGGATATACAATATCTTATTGAGATAATTGCTATACAAATCATATTGATTAATCAATGGCGTGTCCTATAGACATAATTAAATGCAATGTCCAAGTCTTGTTGTAAAAATTGATCAGTAAACATGTTAATGCTGTGCATCGCTGTTCTTTCTAACACTTGAGTTCTATTATATAGATATTTAATATGCATTTCAATAGCTTTATCAATACACTGCCATTTTTAAATATTAATTCCCTATCAAATCTTTTATAAAGATTTCTATGTTGTGAAACTTTGACGGATTGGAAACAAATATTTTTACCTACAGTCAGTGTATTCTAATACCACCCCTTACACATCATTTTTCAAGTACAACCTTTGACCTTTAGACGTTAAATGAGATTCCTATAAACCAAAATGCTCCACCATTTATTTATTGTGTAGTTTTGTATTTCGAGCTTCATTTGTATTTATGGCACACTTAGACACAAATAGTACATGTACAACCCATCCCCTATAAAAAGTTAATACATATATGTTTATTAGCCTTCC
Source organism: Spea multiplicata (assembly GCA_009364415.1). Taxonomy (NCBI): domain Eukaryota; kingdom Metazoa; phylum Chordata; class Amphibia; order Anura; family Pelobatidae; genus Spea; species Spea multiplicata. Next base: position 22,862 of record VKOC01020282.1, read on the forward strand.
AACCTTTGTGGCACAAACCATTTTTGGTGTCCAAAAGATAAACTATAAAATATCACATAACCACAACACTGACCCATGAAAAGCCAACAACTGAAGCCCCATGGAGCATTAGTGCCACCATTTTTGGAAGACAGCAGAGACATTAACATTTTCATTAGAAAGTGGAATTCATCTTTTTATGGCATCTGGTCCTAGCTTGAGCACCCAAGGCTGGCATTTATACTTCACAGGAACATTACATATCAATACAATCCACTGCAGTCAGAATTATAGAATTGGCCCAGTGCTCATCTTCATCATCTTAAGAGTCATTTTATAGGGCAGGCAGACCTATGATGTGATAAAGCGTCCTCCAGAATAAAGGTCCTCTTCCAAACTTAAACCTCTGATTTTGGTTAATAAAAATCTTGAATTTTGTAACCTTGAGCATATGGTTATTTTACTAACTTACATTATCACATATCTCATCTTCTGCTTGGTATCATGTCAACTTAGATATCATGGACATACCATCTGTCTTTGGTATAATCAGGCTCAGAAAGGAAAAATCCTCTACAACTTTGGGGAATATATATATATATATATATTATATATATATATATATATATAAAAATCTGTATACTATATGTGTAGACTATACTGTATATTATGGCTTTTTACAATGTAATAATAATTATAACTTGAGTTCTACTTCTATAACAATTCTGTTTATATTAAGTAACCAAGCTTAAATAGAATGTAAATTAGCCGGATCCTGACATTTAAGAAAGCACTTAATGTTTACGTATATGTATAGATTTCTACACTACTACTACTAGGACTCACTCCTTTTTTTTTCTTATTTGCACTTTATTACATGACATAATTTTTCTTATAAATTTTTTTTTTTTTTTTTTTTTTTTTTTTTACCATGCGACTTTGCACAATATATAGGTAGATTGGTACACCTCACACTTACAATAGTATTTTTAGCTATTGGCTTATATCTTATTTTAGTATAAATAGCTTAATACATTTACACTGATAATGCACATAAGCACTTTATTGGCTTACATCTTATTTCAGTATAAATAGTTTAACATATTTACACTGTTATTGCACATAAGCACTTTACTATTGGACTGTTCTATAAAATATAGTATCACAATTTTACTATACTATGAGTCACATGGATAAAGATTTACACATTCCTAGACTCCTTAAACGGGATAATTATATTTGTGAATTTGCACATAATTATTAACAGAATATTTATTTATTTATTAATTTATATATATATATATATATTTTTTTTTTTTTTTTAATTTTATTCCTATTTTTTTTCTCTTTCTCCCTTTATGGCGAATCTGCACTTTAATAGGTGATATCTAATTATTTTTTGTGACTTTGTACTTTATTCTTTACATGTAGCACCTTATTAATAGCTTTACACCTTAATAATATACTATATGAATAATTAAGGTTAGACTTAAACAATTTATTTTAGATATTTCATATAGATGCACTTTACCATTGGTCTTCTCTATATATCAAAGTAGTGACAATTTATTATATTAAGAGTTATACGTACTAGTATTTATTGCTTAACATAATTTGGATGTGTATCTTAAACATATATATTAACATATTAATATTACTAAGTACTTATTATTATCTATTTTATCTATATAAATACTTACTTACTTATACTTACTCATTTTTGTCGATAAATATATGATTGTGACGTCTCCTAATTATCGGCACTTACGCATGATACAGCCCGACACAGAGGATGGGGCAACGAGCACATGAAAAGCTTTCATGTGTAATTTGTGTAAATGTAATGTCTTTTGTGGTTTATATATGTTTTGATGGCGGACCAGGCTCAAGGGGGGGGGAAGAGAGAGTGATTGTATTTAACACTTATGACACTTAAATTTGTATCCATTAATTGCCAAGGATTAAATTCTCCATACAAAAGGGGCTTTCTATATGATCTGTTAATTCAAGAACAAGCTGATATATGTTTCGTCCAAGAAACTCATTGGAAGAAGGGTGCCTCTCATTGCTGGAAATATAAGAAATTCCCTACTATTATACAATCTAGCTTAAGTGGGAGGAAAAAAAGAGGAGTCGCAATTCTGATAAATCAAAAGATTAAATTTGAACAGCTATATTTGGAATGCGATCATGAGGCAAGATATATTATTCTCATATGTAAGCTGAACGATGTGACACATACGCTCGTTAACATATATGCACCAAATGTATCTACAGTAAGATTCTTGGAAAAAACTTTCGACAAAGTTAAAACTATCTCAAAAGGTCTCTTACTGATTGGTGGAGATATGAATTGTATTTCGGAGGTTAAGTTAGATAAAAGTTTCTCGTATCGTTCCTACCCAAATCTAAAACTGAAATCTTTAGCCAGATCTTTTTCTCTTTGTCTTGCTCGAAATCAACTATTTGATATTTGGAGGGCACACAATCCATCTGAGAAGGAGTTTACTTATTATTCTGCGGTACATCATTCTTATTCAAGAATTGATATGTTTCTGTCAGACTCTAACTCTATTGAATCTTGTGAGTCACCTAATATAGGAAACTTGACATGGTCGGATCACGCACCTATTTTCATTACAATTAAAAACAATGAGGAATTTAATATAAGATCTAACTGGAGGTTAAATGAATCTCTCTTGTCTTCTGGTGAATTTAAAGAACAACTTTGTAAATTAGCTACAGACTTTATGGAGATAAACGATAATGGAACAGTCTCAGAGACAACCTTATGGTGTGCTTTTAAAAGCACCATGCGGGGACATCTCATAAAACGGGGTGCTTATATAAAAAAACTGAAAGGGGCGACCCTTACTGATCTTTATATTAAATTAGCTCATTTAGAGGCTGCCAATAAAATAAATCCTTCAAACCAGATTTATAACGATATTAAAGAAGCCCAAGTTAAAATTAAAGAAAGATTAACGGAAAAGATAAACAGAAACTTAATATCTTTAAAACAAGACTGGTATTACAGTAGTAATAGAGCTAGTAAAACTTTATCGAATAAAATTAAAAATAAAAATGTGAAAAATAGAATAAACAAGATTGTGTTTAATGGCAGTACATATTTAACCCCAAAATCAATTAGTGAAGCTTTTAGAGACTACTATAACACATTATACAATCTACCTCCAGTTGGGAAAGATAAAATACAGATTAACTCTTTTCTTAACACTTTAAATTTACCTAAATTATCTGAGACAAAATTACAAGCCCTTAATTTACCGATTCAACTATCTGAGCTAAACACTGCTATAAAGAACTTACCGTCACATAAAGCCCCTGGCCCAGATGGGTTTTCTTCTCTTTTTTATCAAAAGTTGGATTCTATTGTTTCTCCTATATTATTGAGGGTATTTAATGGGATATCTTTAGGGAAGGATTTCCCATCCGAGATGTTACAAACCACAATAACTCCAATTTTGAAAAGTGGAAAAGATCCAACTAAAGTTACAAGCTACCGCCCTATATCGCTGATAAATTTAGACATTAAATTATTTTCTAAGATCTTAGCCGATAGACTTAGCTCCGTTATGTGCGAGCTAGTTCACTCAGATCAAACAGGCTTTTTACTGGGTAGATGTGGTGAGGACAATACACGCAGAACTTTAAATTTAATTTATGAGTTACATCACAATGAAATACCTGCCGTTTTTCTTGCGCTCGATGCCGAAAAGGCATTTGATCGCGTGAGCTGGTCCTTCTTAGAACAAACTTTAATCACCTTTGGTTTGACCGGTCAATTTTTAAACTATACTATGGCGCTATATAAGAATTTGCAAGCGAAAATCTCAGGGTTCAATCTTAATTCAGCCAGCTTTCTCATTAACAATGGAACAAGACAAGGGTGTCCTTTAGCTCCTTTACTATATGTTCTTTCAATTGAACCTCTTGCGACAGTAATACGCCGTTCGGATAAAATTACCGGTATAAGAACAGGCCCCTACGAGCATAAGATCTCTCTATATGCTGATGACATTCTCCTTACTTTAGCTTCTCCTGAAATTTCTCTTCCAGAGACTTTGGAATCTATCAATAATTACGCATTATACTCCAACTATAAATTAAACCTAGATAAATCACAAATTATTGACTTTAATATGGAACATCTTCGATTGGAAAATATTAAGAATAAGTTGGCAATAAACTGGAGTCAAAAATATATTGATTATTTGGGTATTAAAATATATCAAAGTCTTACAGATACTATAGTGAATAATTATATGATTCTTTTAGATTCCTTCAAAACTCAATTTACCCAATGGAAGAACCTGGAAATTTCCTGGATGGGCAGACTTAATACAATAAAGTCATATGTCCTCCCAAAATTGATCTATTTATTTAGAATTATACCTTTACCAGTTCCATTGAAAATTTTAAATCAATTTGAAAAACTATTTTCATCCTATGTATGGCTGGGTAAAAAATCTAGAATTCTACGTTCCACTCTTACTAGACCTCTTTCGCGAGTTGGGCTTAATTTTCCTAATTTAAGCAATCTACATCAAGCGTGCCTATTTAATCATTTCTTAGCTTGGGATATTAAACGGAAATTGGACTTACCATGGTATAATTATGAAAGGTGGAAATGCCACAATTTAGATCCATTTCTTTTATACTGGACCAGCATAGAGGACATAAATAGTTTAAAGATTTCCAATCCCATTATCTTAAATATATTGAGAAATATGATTACTTTTAAGAAAAAATTTGGCACTATGAAACCCTGTTCGCTGTCTACTCCATTGGTAGCTGTACAAAGTATGATAAAAGACATTGATTTAAGATCTTGGGTTTCTTTAGGTATTGATACAATATTGGATATTAGCTCTTTTCCTGATCTGATTCCATTTAAAGAACTTCAACTTAAATATAATCTTTCAAGTAAAGAATTATTTTCTTACATAAGGATTAGAAACTTTATTAAATCTAACCCGTTAAATCCTTCGACTAACTTAGATAAGTTTATAAGTAAGCATTACAAAAAAAACCTAATCTCGCGGCTAAATAATATATTGGACCAAGAACTCACTCTGGATAAACCAAATACCATCTTGAAATGGGAAGGAGATCTGGGGGTTTCTTACCCTTTGGATACATGGTGTGAAGCTTGGAATAATCTAAGGAAGGCATTACATTGCATAAACCTTCAAGAACAATACTATAAACTCCTTCATAGATGGTATTATGTCCCACTGTCATTACACAAAATGTATAACGCTACCTCTAATAAGTGTTGGAGATGTAAAGTAGAACTGGGGTCTATGATACACATATGGTGGGAGTGTGATAAGATTAAAAATCTGAGATCTGAAATCACTAGCCTATTTAAATGTCTATTCGGGACGGATCTGATATTGTCTCCTCAAACTTTTCTCTTTCACATAGACCTACCTTGGGAGAATAAAGCGAAATCATATTTGGCAATTAATATTCTGGCAGCAACCAAAATATGCTTAGCAAGGTATTGGAAATTGGATCAATCTCCATCATGGTCTCAGATAATATCCCAGATAAACTATCAATATACAATGGAGAAACACTTTTATCGAATCCACAATAATATTAAGAACTATGACGCAATATGGTCTCCATGGCATAGTTGGATCTCTACAAATGATTAATATATTAAAAATCACCATTTATTTATCTATTTATCTACTTATTCTCTATTTTTT
>VKOC01020283.1:0-27844 GCA_009364415.1 Spea multiplicata
GGTCATTACTGACCGTCCTTTAACAAGTCACCTTTCAATAAAACGTTTCTTTTGAAAACAATATTAGTCTTTGCAATGAAAATGAGGGAATGGGACCTCAGTTGGGAAAAAAAGACTGAATCATTTGATATGATTAGATATATATATATATATGTGTAGCCCATTATTTTAATTGTTTTTTTTTCCCTTTTATAATATGTGAATGCTATTTACAATATTTGGACTTCTGAGGACACTATACTTATTGTGGGTGTGGCTCTAGCCTCTGAGAACTATCCAGAAGGGGGTGTAGCAGAACCTGACAGAAAAAGAAGAGACGCCATCTTAGGATGAGTTAAGGCCTATTCCCCATCCAGCAAGACCAAGTGACTAACTAGCAAGTGAAGGACCAAATCCTGATCTGTTTTGCCAAGAGGTTGCTTGATACAAACCAGAGCTGCAGCTTAAGGTCTTTCAGCAAATTCATCTCTACAGAGAATCTGCTCTCAAGCCTTCCTGCAGTTAGCAAGGACTGTATCTAGGCTCCATCTGAGGACATCAGACCAGAGAAGTAACATCCTCATTACACAAAGGATATTGCTGTATATCTAGCAGGGCCCCAACGTGCACCAACACCATTTACTGGAGCTCCTGGGTGGGCAATTATCCAGCTTTGGGTGGGCTATTGGGTTTATGTATTTTAACAATATATATATATATATATTTATGTACTTCGGCACTGGGTTGAACTCACAGTTACTGTGAACTGCCACTCTCAGGACAAATCTTTATTTCCTGTGAACACTGTTACTGTATGCATCTGTTCCCCTATATTACAGTAAAATAGGTTTAATTTATTTATCAGTTATTGTATACTTATTAGTACTATTGCCGGGCCACTTCTCAGTGAGTGGATTTCCTGTATCTAAATAAATCACTGAGTGGAGGCACTGAATGCAGAATTCAAATATGTCCCAATCTCCCACACTCATGTATGTAGGTAGTGTGTACCGTGCATTGTAACCCGACCACCATTTAACCCACCAAATAACGACACGGAGACTGAGATTGGATAAAGCAGGCCACAGCACAATTTTATTATAAAACCATAAAACACTGTGTTGGCCCAAAACACCATAAACCAATAAGAACAATATACAATAACCGATAAATAATAAATATACAAATATACATAACACATTACCGTAACATATTCAAACATAACCAACACAGGAACCGAATTAACCCCGTCCTTGCCGGCCTCTCACACTGCACAATCCAGACCACAGGTACTCATCTCCCCCCTCGTCCAAACAAAATTGACAGCTACCTTTCGCTGTCCCACCACCAATGCTAACCACCAGCCGTCCAACAAGCTCGGTGGGCACGTCCAATAAAACACCAGAGGTTAGGGGAGGATTGAGCCTTCCATTACACCAGCATCCAACTCCATCACTTACCAAAACCAGACCGGCAAGGACACACAAACCGCCAGCTGTGACAAAAGAAAGAAAGTTAGTACACAAAATATAGAGAGGGAGGGTGGGAAGCAGGTAAGACTGTTGGCCGTGTCTGCAAAAAAGGACAGTGACCGGGGTCACCCATGGGTCACCTTATATCACCTAGGGTCTCCCACCCCTTAATTAACATACCCCAATCAAAACACGGACATGCCCTGAGCATGCACTAACCCACACACATACATGCTCCCTGTCCATTTAGCTACGCTGATTCCCAGGGGCCTCGGTTGTCAATTTTGATTGAAAATAGAATCTATGTTAAAATCCAATAACCAACCCCATTTTCCTAAATAACCAACCAAAAAGTTGTGGGTTAGAGTTTTATTTAAAGGTTTAATTCAACCAGGCACATCAAACATATTTGTGCCAGCCAGGGCTGGACTTGGGATAATGAGACTTATTACTCATACTGGTTTGGGAAAAACCTTGCACCAAACTATAACCTTAAATGGTGTATAGGACCTAGCTATGTCCTGTCTAAAATATAATAAAGCAAAACAACAACATTTGGGGTAAATCTAAACCCACTATGATCCTCTAAAACCCCTCCAAAGAACTCTGGCCATGTTAAGGGGGGTGCTCAGGTTTCTAACACAAGCCTTGCCACGCAATATGCAAACAAATGCCCCAATATCCAAACCATAACTAGAGAATAAATTATAATTGAAAATGAACATAAATATTAGATTCCTATCTACAAATCACGTTAGCAGAAATGTCTCAGTGGCAGCTCCAATTCTGAAGGCCTGCAGGGAGAAATTCCAGATTACCATTAAACTGAGATAGACATTTACAGAAAACGACAAATCAGTAAGTGGGGACCCATAAACGAAGACCCAGAATGTAATTGTGTTCAGATGTAGAGCCCAACCCCAGCAGAACAAAAGCCCTGGGTTACGGCTATGTCATGCATGCTTCAATTCTCTAACTGTATCAATCTTTAAAGAGAAGGCCTCTTATACAGGAACCAGGAATCCTAGAGTATTCCTTGGACCACGGCTGAACAAATCCTAGGAGCCAATCTCCTGCTGTTTCCCAACCGAAAACATTGCCAGCACCCAAAATAGCTGGGGATTGGGGAAAACCTTACGTGTATATGCAGGGTTCTGCAGAATCCTCCCATGCATTTGCAAAAAGCAGAACATAAAAAATGAACCAATCTGCTATCCAATGATGGGTGTAATGTTCCATTAAATGCAGAACTGGATAGGGTATTGATTTAGATACCACCTAGAACCTCAAACATGACCCAACATCAGATGTTTTTGTCTCCCTGTGCTTTACATAGGCATCAATATTCTGTATACATGCAGGATTTACAGAACCTTGTTAAAATGAATCTCAATAGCTTTATAGTCTTTTATTTCTTTGCACACAGTAGGTACTATATGATCCCTGTTGATTGTGTCATATGTGGTTTATGGATCTTCTATACAGTATATTAAGCTTCAAATAAATATAAAGTGCAATAATTTGTTTGAGCACTAGATGGTGGTAACTCTACACGATTTTTTGCACCAGGGCCATGTGGTTTCTAGTTACAACCCTGATACTGGAAATACTGTATTTTAAAGTCTTATTTTACTTGAAATGTACATTGATGAAAGCAATCTTCAAAGCAATCTTCAGTATTGTTGCTGACCATGTCCATCTCTTTATGACCACAGTATACCCATCTTCTGATGGCTACTTCCAGCAGGAGAACACACCATGTTTACGTTACTCCAATGGCTTCCACAGTGACCAGATCTCAATCCAATAGGGATGTGGTGGGAGATTCACATCATGGATGTGCAGTGACCAATCTGCAGCAACTGTATGATGCCACCATGTCCATATGTACCAAATTCTGCCATGAAGAATTAATGCAGTTCTGAAGGCAAAACGGGGTCCAATACGGTACTAGCAAGGTGTACCTAATAATGTGGCCAACAAGTGTATATGTCCCAATCTAGGGAAAATAATCTTGTGGGAAGTCTAGCGGGATGCGGCCAGGATTGCACACTGACGTTGTATGGAGGTCCCGTTGACATCAGTGGGCGGTCCCGCTGACGTCAGTGGGAGGTCCGGCTGACATTGGTGGGAGGTCCTGCTGCAGTCAGCGGGAAACACCCCCATTTAAAGGAAAAATGGGCGGGGAGCGGGGCGTGTCAAGACTCCACAACCAGGAGGATTCGGGTCTTGACCCGGAGAAGCAGTGCTCACCTGGACATCTCCGGGTCAAACCCGGAGAGTTCCCGGGTATGCCACAAAGGCAGCAAGCTTGTGGTGGACTGGCCCAACCCTAGCCCCCAGAAAATCATGATTTGCCAATAGGGGATTATCAAATGGCTCTAGAGCAAGCGCAAAGAGAAAAGGTGAGAGAGAACACCCCTGTCTGGTGCTGTTTGACAGGCAGAGACGTACCATGTTTAAAAAACAGTTTTTCTACGGCTGCAGAGATGATTTCATCTGTATGTACCCTAAACAGGTACAATAGGAATGGCTTATTGCCGTCACTTACTTTTTCTATTAAATAGTTAACCCTGGTGAGTGAATTTACCAGTTGCTTGCATCTTAATGCATTGTGCTGTACTCAGCATTGCTCCATAAAATCAGGCCCACTGCCTTTCAATAAAATAATTATATTAAAAAAAAGTCCACATGTAAATACTTTCTGCCCAACTTAGATTATAATTGTAGTGTTTTCAGGCTTCCTATAATGGAAACTCAGATGATTTCCTTGGTTAAAAATGAGAGCTTTGCAGGCAGATACTGTACGTCCTTGCTTTGTACATTTTTCTTATGACTCAATAATACAACCTTGGATGTGTTCCAGAATTCAAGCTAGGGAACAAATGTTGATTCTATAATTGCTTTGCATTTATCTTTCATATTAGATGTACATTGTTCTGTCTTTGTTAGAGATTTTAATGTCATTACAGTAGAGCAGACTATAATATTTCTTGTTTATCATCTAACTGGGTGGGACTTGTCAAGTGAAATCAGCATCTGCTCAATATTGTTTTTTTGGGTTTAGTACAGTCTTAAGGTTTTAAAATAAATGGAGAAACATGAGGACTTACAAAAGCAAAGTATTGAAGAAAACAGCAAATACGCTTTGGCATCAAATGCAAGTTATGGCCCACTAGTCGTGAATATGAAAACACGACAGGATCACAAACGTCCCACCATACCAGTTTGGAAAGGTTTTATTTTTTCTTTTGCAGACAGTATAGGATGCATATTAAAGTACTCACAAAATAGTTTAATTTGCATTAAATATTGATGAGGCTAATTGGGCATTAGACTGTCGTTTTGAGCTGTTTTTCTTTAAAGAATGCAAAATTGTGTGGTCTTCGTAATTAAAGGTTGTATTTGTGTTTTGCATAAAGGAGACAAGAGGGGAATAAAAAATAAACTAAGAGCAGATATTTATCAATTCCAATAGAATGTATAGGTTTTTAAGCTAGAATGTAGAAAGAATGAAGGAAGTTCCAGGAAATGGAAAACCGTTGTGGACCAATATGTGGAAAATACGGTATGCTTATACAAAATGTAAGCGTTTACCTGGCTGAAAGCATCACTTCAAGATCGTATATGAAATTCCTGATGTCCAGAAAAACATCTTATGTTCGTGGAGAACAGGTGGTTATAATATATATTATATAACATTGGATTCTTCTTAGAAATACCAGAAGGATAGATCGTTTATCAGGACCGGCACCACCTATAGGCAAAGTAGGCCCGCCTAGGTCATTAAGTATGGGGAGAGGTGGGGTATAAATGGGTGTGGCAAAATGGGATGGGCTTGTGGGGTGGAGCCAGTGGGGCGGCAAAATTATGTTTTGCCTAGGGTGGCAAAAATCCTTGCACCAGCCCTGACTCTTATGCAATTTTCTAAATTGGAATGACACATGGGCACATTAGAAAATATTGTGCATTTCACCTCTGGATAGTCACAGTGTAATAAAATCTAACAACTATTTACAAAAAAACAATCTCTCACTTTATACTCCAAACATGGGATGGGACCAATCATTTCATAAGTATTTTAATATAAGCAATTGTCATATCTGATTTAAGAACACACTGACTCAAAAAAAAACATCTAGCTTCCTGTAGGCATGATGCAACCAAAAGGTAAGCACTGACATGCTATGTAGCGGACATTTGTGACCAGACATTCTGAAGCACATATTGCGCCCAATGCAATGAAATAATCACTGAAAGCATACAGGGGCAGATACAGAGCCTAACTTCAGGGATGGCACTCACACCAACACACACACCCACTCACACTAAAATACCCAGACACTCACACTACATCATACACCTAGACAATCACACTTACACAATTACTGAAGGTGCAGCTGGTTGATGTTCCCAGTCCCTGAGCTACATCACGTACCCGGACACTCACAATACCACACACAGTTACACAGCCAGACACTGACACACACAGGCATTCACACTAACACACATGCATAGAAAAACTTGGACTAACACGCTCCCCCCAGACACACTTGTGCACCAAATCCAAAATCTCCCTGGGGCTTTACAATGTCATAGTATTTATGTGTGTAGATTATGTTAAATATAAAACCAGGATATGACTCCATGCCAACAATAAATTAAACACTGTGCAATTTTTGGCAATCAAAGGTGCCCTGTCCAGGTGAAAAGAAACAATGCCCTTCATGTTTTGCGTCCTTAGGCACTTAATCGTAGGCGTGTGTCAGGGACTGACCCTTTGCCCGCCTGAGCCGCCTTTTGCCTTCCGCTTGCCTTTGTAATCATGGACAGTATACGGTTAACCCTTTGCCTACTGCCTTTGTGAATTGGGATTACACTTGATTTATCCTTGCCCGCTGCCTGCATCCTGTGAGCCCCTTTATCTGCTCTGTTTATGGCTCTATTCTCTAGTGTGTGAAACCCTGCCATTTGGGCTCTTATTCCTAGGGCCTACTTACCAGGACATTACAGATGGTGTGGAGCTGCTTTGCTTCTTCAGGACATGGGCAACATGCCCATCATCATAATATTTGTTACAACTGTTTTTCATACATTTGTGAGTAAAAAATGTGTATATGATATATACAATTTAATTTAATATTTACACAAACATTCAATAGCTTCATTTAATGTCATGTTCCACAAAGTAAGTAGTGGTACCTAGTGTTGGAAAACCAATATTCAAAAATATTTTGGTTTCATATATTAAAATATATTTAAATATTTAATATTTAAGGTTCAAATAACTGTTTCTTGTAGTTTATGGGTACACCTCTGCGGATATTATACCGGCCTAACCACTCGTTCGTCTGGAACCCATTTGAGCCTGATTGGGCAGCTAATACCGGTGAACTAAGTTGAGAAGGAAAATATTACTGAACATTTCTTATATACATTTGGTATATTAAGTGTTGGAACCATCTGTTGTCCATGGACCCCCTTTGTACCCAGTTTTTATGTTATACCCCTTTTTCATATTGCCCCGACCCAGAAGCTGTCCTTCTGCCACCCACACTTCCAGGCCCAGTACCGGGACATACAGGTTTTTCTTTTGGAACCATTGTGCGGCCAGAATAGCCTCCTGCCCCACTATGCCCTCTGTGAACCATACAGGATTATCTCCACAGGATGCCCAGCCAGGGCTCCTGCCTGGCAATCGGAGGAAGATATCAGAGGTGGGGGTCTGTTTGTGGAGGCTAATCCCTTTATCTCCCCTATTGTTAAAGGGGGCAGTTCTATCACTCAGATTTCTCATTCTGTGTGTTGATGTGATTATGTGGAGATATATATATATATATATTTATATATATATATATATATATATATATGTGCCTTTGTACACTAAAGCGTTCTTAATGTTATACCCTACATTGAGCCTCGCGCTAGTGACTGGGAAAACCGGTGGAAAGTGTGTGCCCCAGGCTGAGGGAGCACAAGTGAGTGGATTGGTAGCCGGACTATTTCAGCTCCTGACATGGCCATAAAAGGTTAATCAAATTTAATTACTTAAATGAATAGTGTTGTCCATTTTAATGGCTTCATTTATATAAGTACTGGCCCCATCTGATGGTCATTCATACTTCTACTTCATATATCCTGCAATGTAAAATAGCTCTATGTTTTTTTATCTCACAAAACAGGACACTTTAATTCTCAGAATACCCCACCCTTCTGCTCCAAGAACAGGATGAGAAGGATAATGATATGAAGTTAGCTGCCCAAATTCATTTCAATAGCCTCATTTTTACAGTAAATGATATACTAAGCCTTATGTAGCACAACACAGAAGAGGCAATAAAACATCCCACGAGAAGTTGTCTACGTGCATGTAAGTTGGCAAATTTACAACAGCAAACTAGTACAAAAAATCCAGCTTACAAATTTACTAAGCCAACTTGTATTTGTACAAGTTTGAAAATAAAAGAGGTGAAGACACACACTTGATTGTTCATCACATTTGAAAAAAAGACAACAAGAGGCTCTAGTAGCCTCTTTCAGAGAAATCATATGACAAGAAGTGAAAGCCTCTACAATTAGAGGGCCAGAGGTTTAGATGCACGTATACACTGAGAGGGATGTGGATACTTGGAATGGTATATAACTATAAAATATGATATTTTCAGACTGCATAAGTCTGAGGGCCATGGTTCGCCATTACATTAGACTATATAGGCCAAATTTGCAGTCAAATTTGTTTCTATATACATATAGGACAAATTATGAATCAGACACAGAACACTCAATACATGTTACAAGATCATTGTATTCAGGGGCGTATTCATGGGTGTAACTAGAAACCTTTACCGCCAACCTGCTTATTAGTCCCATCCTAACCCCTAAACAGCAAGCCTGTGCAATTTTGCTCAAGGTTGTCAGTGCCCCCCAAAAATGTATCAATACCATCTTTGCCCCCAGACAGCTTGTCTGTGCCATCATTGCCACCCTCCAACGTACACTCTGGCACACATATGTAAACACACACACAAATTTACACATATTTTACACATGTTCATACATTCTTACACATCCATGCTCACACATACACTTATACATACACATCCATGCTCACACTTACTTATACATGCACTTAGACATGGACATTCATGCTCACATAAACGTATACATAGACGTCCATGCTCACATACACTTATAAGGACATTCATGCCTAGGTACAGTGCAATAAATAGGGGGCAAGCAGAAATGATGGCACAGACAAGCTGTTTTGGGGCACTGACACGGGTAAGCTGTTTGATGGCGCTAAGCTGCTGGGGAGCAAAAAGGGGCACTCACAAGCTGTATGGGGCAAATGTGGCACTCACAATCTGGGGGCAAAGGTGGCACTGCAGGACATGTTGCTTGGTGAAATTGGGGCAATTTTCATACAGGGGCCATGCAGTTTATTGTCATGCCCCAGGTGGTACTGTCTCTTTTTTACATTGAACTTGCATACACGTACTGTCCAACATCTCAGATGTCCAAAATGGGATACCTTTGTTGGGGTTGTGGGACCAGGGGCAGAACCACACACTTACCTTACATCATGATACAATGAAGCAGAATGCCAGGATGTAATATAATATCATATCTGCTTTAATATGCTGAATGCGTATTGTGAGGAAATAACCTACCGAAGAGGACCACTGGGATAGCTTGTCATATGACAGCACTCTTCCTGAACTGGTTGTGTGGGTAATGCAAACACAAACCTCCAAACCTAACAATTTTTATTTGCTGGCATCTTAACCCCTTAAGGACCAAGATTATTTTATAGTGTTTTGCAAAAAGAGACATTTGCATGTGTTTATTTCCCACTAATTTATTTAGTGCACCCCCACAAATATTGTTTTTCTTTTTAGAACAAGTTTATTTCTGTTGAAGTAATAATTATATACATAAACCATCATTTACACAACACAATAAAATAATCCCCCGCTTATTCCTGAGAATGTAGAGTCCACGTATTGATATATGCATAAAGAAATGCCTGCAAAACTCAATGAACTGAAGAAATGATGTAAAGAAGAGTGGGCCATAATTCCTCCACAATGATGTGAGGGACTGATAAAGTCATACAGAATAGGATTACTTCAAGTTATTGCTGCTAAAGGTAGTTCTACAAGCTATTGAACCATGAGGTGTACTTTTTTGCACATAGCTTCTCCATTTTGGCTTTAATTTTGTTGACTAAATCTTGACACGTTGTTATATGTCATGTGTTGTTCATCTGCAGTTGTATTTACTCAATTTTAGACCTGCTAAGGAAGATATGAGAAGTAGATGGCGAAAAAGATAGATTAGATAGATAGGCAGATGATATAGATTGATGGTGGGACAGATACAGAGATGATATAGAGGGATATATGATGATAATGATGATAGATGGACAGATAGATAGATAGATAGATAGATACATAGATAGATATGGATTGGTGATGGTATAGAGAGATAATGATGATGTAGATGGATAGAGAGATAGGTGGTAATAGATAGAAAGAACAAGCAAAGGATATACCAAAGTTTGGACCTGCCATACATAAATGCATGGCTGACAGAGTGTCAGCTGTATCCAGAGCCGGCCTTAAGTGTTGTGGCGCCATGTGCAGACTACTCCTCTGGCGCCCCCCTCTGCCCCTTCTCACTACCCCCTCCTCTGCCCCTTCTCACTATCCCCCCTCTGACCCTTCTAAACTACCCCCCCCCCCTGCCTCTTGTAACTATTCTATTCCCTCTACCTACTTCTTCATTATCCCCCTACCTTGTTGCTGGAGTCCTGCAGTGCGAGCGCGGGACGTATCCGTCTTCCCGCTCTGCCGCGGTGCCGGCATTTCATGTTGAGCGCCGAAATATGATGTCATATTCCAGCGCTCAACATGAAATGCTGGCACCCCGACGGAGTCACGGAGAGTGAGGGGCGCTGAGCGGTTGCTGAAAACTCCATGAGCAACTGCTCGGTGCCCCTGCCCGGGACTTAAATTAAAGCATCAGGTTTTTTTTAAACTTTATTTAACATGAATGATGTTAAATAAAGTTTAAAAAAAACCCCGATGTTTTAATTTAAGTCACGGTCAGGCGCTCCTGCTGCCATGGCGCCCTGTGCGGCCGCACAGGTCGCACACCCCTAAGGCCGGTCCTGGCTGTACCGTATTTGCTCGATTATAAGACGCGGTTTGTCTTATAATCAGGGTGGTCTTGTAATTAGACCTCAAATAGGTCTGACTATGAGACTAAGATCCAGATCCCCCCCAGCGCTGCAGGAGACCTGGATCCTCCTGTTTTATGCCCCCCCCAACTTACAGGGGAGTCAGAAGCACCGGTAAGTTGGGGGGGCACGGGAGTGTCAAATTGGGGACATAAGGCATTTCTGTAGGCAGAGTGCGCTATGAAATGCTTTTTAACCCCCTTAATGCCACTCTGCCTCCAGAAATGCCTTTTAACCCTCTATACGCCACTCTGCCTCCTGAAATGCCTTATACCTCCCTATATGACACTCTGTCCCATATGCCTTTTAACCCCCTAAATGCCAGAGTGGCATATAGGGGTATAAGGCATTTCTGGAGGCAGAGTGGCACATAGGGGATCAAAAGGCATTTCATGGGGCACAGTGGCATATAGAGGGTTAAAAGGCATATCATGGGGCACATTGGCATATAGGGGGTATAAGGCATTTCTGGGGCAGATGTGCTTAACTGGGGGGAAGTTTGAAAAATAAAAGGAAATAAAAACAAAATATTTTTCTCAATCATAGCTTTTATTAAAAAAAAATAGTTTACATGAATGAACATTTACTGGTAAACATTTTTTCCTATAGGGTCGTCTTATATTCAGGTTTTTTTCTTTTTTTCCTAAATAAATATTCAGATTTTGGGGGGTCGTGTGTGTTGCATTATTATGTCCTAAGGGAGGAGGCACAGACAGGCAGAGAGAGAGAAAGACAGGGAGGGAGAGAGAACATACCTGAGAGAAGCAAGCCTGTAAAGGGGCACCCTGTCATTGATAGAGAAACAGAGAGAGATGGAGAGATGATGACATAGATAGATAGATAGATAGATAGATAGATAGATAGATAGATAGATAGATGATAGATAGAATCTAGAAGATATAGATAGTTCGAGATAGATTATACAAATACATACATAAATAATTAGATAGTCATGATACAGATAGATTCATAGAAAGATGATACAGAAGGCTACATAGATAAATGATATAAATAGATCCATAAATAGACCGATAATATAGATAGATCCATAAATAGACCGATAATATAGATAGATCCATAAATAGATAGATCCATAAATAGACCGATTATATTGATGGTATCCACAGAGAGATGATATGGATCGGCATCCTTAGAAAAAAACTATCCGCGCAAAGCCCGTTTCCATTTTGTGTCTTTAGTGCCGTCTTTCCTCTGCTGATCGCAGCATAAGATGTTACCGGCAGTTGTCTGCGGCGCACACTGGCTCGCTGTATGAGAATGTGCGGCTGAGTGGGTAATAAGCGTGCGGGCAGGCAGACGGGGTATCAGGAAACAAGCAGACCGAGGGAGGGAATCTCCGGCCCAGTCAGGCGGGGCCAGCCGCGTTCTCTGTGCGTTAGACTCGTACACTTTAGCATTGAGTGGAAGGCGGCAGACAGGCGGGGGCGGCCAGGGCTGCAGTGTGTGCGCGCTGCGGCCGGTCTCGCGGATCTGTACCGACACCCGGAGAAGAACGTCCTGCCGCATTATCTCAGCTGTGTCACGGGAGAAGAAGCATGCGGGGACTGTGCGCCTAGAGAGCCAAACATCCCAGAGGTGAGTGCCAAGTTCTTGCGGGAGCAGGTGGCTATGCCAGGCGGAGGACGGCAGCTCATCATTGCCCCATCCATCTGAGATTAACGTTTACCCTTCTATGGCGGTTTCGCGGGGTAGCCCACTACCCCATCTGTACGTTTCCTTTGCAACCCCTATGTCTCTATATTTCTCTGCTTCCAGATTACAAAGGGTTAACGTATACCGTGCTATGCTATGGACAGCAGCTTTCTCACTGACAGCTGTCATTTGGTCTTTTTTGTGTCATCTTCTGTAAGGCTATGTAAGGGTTAATCGGGGATATTATACGTGGAATGATAACTTTACATACATTCTATCCGAATAGCCGTCTGCATTAACTCAGTCTGCCTTACAGGGACTGGTAAATATATAAAAAAAAATACATTTGACACACACACCACACACACAGACAAGGCACACATACACACCACACACACACGCACACAGATACACACATACCCCACACACGTACAGACACTACACATACACACCACACACAGGCACACAGATGCAAACACACAAACACATATACCGCACATGCACACAGACATACACGCAACACACATACACAACACACACGCACACACAACACACACGCACACACACGCTAGATGTTCATTTTTTCATATTCATTTTTGACTTCCCCTTCCTGTTTACCACCTTACCTCTTATTACCCTGAAAAAAAGACAGATCTTTTGCAGTATATGTGCGGCCGTACATTCGTCAGCCAGTCTTACCCCCCTCCCTGTTCACTGATCACAAGATGTTCCTGTACTTAATGCCTGGATTTGCCTCCTTGGACTTTGATATTATCTCAGATGCTGATATATGTCATTAAGGAAGCAGTGTAGATTATATGCGTTGTTATTGTATGGGCGTGGGAATTGATAGCAAGCTTGTGATTTTCCATTTATCAGACCGGCAGGTCACCGAAATTCACATTTTCAAATGTTTGGTTGCCTAATCATCTATATTTTTTAAATAAAGAATGCGAGAGACATTGAATGATAACTTGGAAAGTTTTTTTTTTATATACCGGTATATATTTGGAATATGTATAATATTATGAATAGGAATTTCCAATGGTGAGATGGATGGGTGTTTGTGTTGTAGATATTGCATTGTTATTTACTTACTGAGTGGGGTATTTCCCCAGACAAGGGTAATAATAGTCTGTGGTGTTGGTTGACTAAGAGGGGTGAATAATTTTTAATTACTATGATGTTTGTACTGTTTCAATTCTTATAATTGCATTTCTTTATACGAAAACAATACATGGTGTCGATGCTCTTGTTTACAAATGAAATGTCGCATTTTGAATATTGTATCGCTCCACAGAATCTTTGTAAGTAAAGGGAAATTATCGTGAGAAATGCCTTGGTACTGAGTGAAACGGGAGCAAAAATTGTTGTTTTTTTCATGCAGATGGTTGCAGTTCATGGGAAAAAAGGAGCTATTCCAAAAATAGCTAAACAAAAAACTCAAGGCCAAATTTTGTCATGATTTTCAGTAGGCACAGGCACATCTTCTAGAGTGATGTTTATGTTCTCTTCTATTGAACATCAAATATTAATGTCAAACCCAAAATATACATGCGTTAAACATGACATTTAAGGTACCTGTCATATAAATGATTCATCTCTTGCGACAGATGTTAGCAAAATGAGCAGTAGGTACAAGAGTACAATACAAATGGATTCTTTCTGAATGTAAAGGTGTGTTTAGTGAACCATTAGGACAGTATACATACAATAATTCTATCTATCTATTTATCTATCTATCTATGTATCTATCTACAGTAACAAGAAACACTTAGCGAGCCATTTGGAAATAGCTGGTTTTCTGCCTTAATTGTTCATAAAATGTTATCTGATCTACATCCAAGTCACAAGTATAGACAAACACAATGTGCTTAAAGTAATAAAGACAAACAATAATAAACTTTAATGTCTTTCTTGAGCACACCCATTAAACATTCAGAGAGCTGGTGAACCCAAAGTAAGAGAGCCCTTGTATTTAATAACTTATCAAACTTCCTTTGGCGGCCATTACCAAAAACACAGTTGAGAAGGAACTTTTGACCACTTTTCCTTAAAGAACTGCTTAAGCTCAGCCATATTCTTACGATGTCTGGTGTGAACGGCTCTCATGAGGTCATTCCATAGCATCTCTAATGGGTTAAGGTCTGGGCTCTGGCTGGGCCGCTCCAAAAGGAGGATTTTCTTTTTTTGTAGTAGATTTACTTTGATGTTTAGGGTCATTGTCCTTGCTAACTCCTGACTCCAATTAGCTTTTGTTGACATGATTAGCCCAGGGGTTCACGTACTGTTATATATGATGGACAAATCCTGGAAGATACTGCTGGTATGACAGGTACAATTCCTGCTTGAGTGATTCAGTTTGTAATACTTAAGTAGCCTAGCATGCTATGTTGGTCCAATAAAAGATATCAACTTTGATTCCATCTTCGTTTGGACCATTACAGATATATTCAATTTCCTTATTAAAATAGTGATACAATCTAAAGCTGGTAATTAGTTTAAGATTAGAACCTCCCATTTAATTTTACCTTAAGACCCATCAATTCAAGATATGTCAAGAGATATCTCATTGAATTATCTTAAGAGTATATGTTAAGAGTAATTAGCAGTAATGGTTCTATGTAATAACTCAAAACATTAACATACATAAACACATAAGTTCAGTTGCTGTTCGTTCTGGACTTTGTGCCCACAATATCTGAATAAGGTTGTAAAAAGGAGTTTCTCCCATTAAGTACTCTTAAACCAACACTCACACCGTGTACACGACATGCACTTATGATTGCACATACTGTGTGGAGACAGCAGAGTGCTACAGTATTTTGAAACAGATTTAGGATGCGCTGACTGCACACTCTATTTAACTACCATCATAAATGTTTAAAAATCCATAGACAAGGGGTGTGTAATATAACGTGCTGCTCTCAGGATTGGTTAGAAATTGGGCCCTTGCCCCCTCTCTGGTAACTCACATACACCCTGGCACACATTTTCAGAAACATACATGCTCACGCTAACACACATACACATACCCTCAAGCTAAAACACACACTAACACACTCATGCTAATACATACCCCCTTTCACGCATATACAAACACATTCATGCTTGGACACATTTACACATGCACATTTATGCTCACACACTTACACATACACATCCATGCCAACACATATACATGCTCAAACAATCTCACTCTATAATAATACATACGTACAAACTACCTCTCTTACCCTCACTCTCTTACTCACTTAGTCTGACACCCTTACCTCACCTGCAGCTTTCTCTCTCATGCATTCAACCTCATTTACAGTGGGGCCGCTTAACATTGTGGTTGGACTGGCCCTTTGTGAACAATTTTGGACTGGCCCGTGGGGCACTTGACCTCCTGCTCCCTGGGACAGCCACTTTGTGGAAAGCAAAAAACCTTAAGCATGGTTCTAAACACATATCTACTTCACAACTGGCATCTGCTTCTACACAGCGTGCTTTCATCTCAACACATATTACTGTATGTAGGAGGCACGAACGAAGGCCAAAGAGGTGCTTCATTGTAGCCTCCACGTCCTACTGGAAATTGTGTATGCTATGAAACAGGTGCTGCTGATATTTTCATGGAATGCTTTTTGCATTTTCTGCTGTTTATTCTCGTACTTAATATGGTCTCAGATGAGTTGGATATAGGCTGAATAAAGTGCCAGTAAACTACAAAGGGAGTCAAATTTATTTTTGTCCACAAACGTTTGAGAAGGCAAATTGTACTTTAGAAGTTAATTTCAGAGTTGTCTGGATGCTTTTCTCACCTGATGCTACAATGTGACAATGTTTCACATGGGTGTGCATAACACACCTACTAAATCTATGGTCTCAGATGTTTCCCGGCAGTGCCTGGCATCCTAATTGCCCATGTAGTGTAACCAGGCCTTATATGACACATAACTTGTAGCTCATCTTATCTTTGCTTTTCGGAGAACCACTCAAATTCACAGACCATGGCATCTGAGATGAAACATTTGTCTACGTGTAGCAATCCAATTGAATGGTTAGACTTGTGCCTTTGGTCACCCATTAAATAGTATTTTTTTAAAAGGCTGATTGCTCGGTATCTGCTTAGGGTCGACTTCTGCAAAAATCTCCAAAATAAGGGGAGCCATGCAGCTGCTATGAAGATATTTTTTGCAGAACATTGGGTGCCGTGATGTTGTACTCATATCACTTGGAATATAAGCACTTAACAGGCCTCTTCCGGTAATAAAAGTCTTAGCCAAAATAAATCATACTGAATCAATACTGAATTTTACTGTATTTTAGTAAATATAGTTAGCTTATCTTTCAATAACAGAAACAATTAATACCAACGAGTGGTGGATTTTTGTTTCATTCTGTTATTAAGATTTAAGGTACAGGGGTATAAACATAAACGGGATACAGTTCCTTAATGTTGAAAAGTTGTTCAATAAAAATGTAATGTTTCCTGCTGTCATTAAATTATTCAGGATATATCTTTAAAAGAGACTTTTTTCTAATGGCTTGTTTTTCCTGCGGATTCTGTTATGGAACATCACAATTTCCTGAAGGAACATTCTCCAGGATTTCACACATATCCACAAAATCATCCTAAAAAATCCCACTGATGTGTGAGGGGCTGCTCTGTAAAAATTATACATATTTGTGGCTTGCGTTCTATACAACTTTATGAATTCCATCCATTCAGCAAGACCTCCAGAAGTTGCCAAACGTAATCCTTGAGGCTCCTTCTCCTCCCAACAGACCAGCATTACCCCGTATTGGTTTCATTAATATTGTAGATCAGTGTCTCATCTGCAGAAAACGTATCATACGGTTTGGTTTCCAGACTTCTCAGGCTTAATTCGACAAATCAAGCAATGTCAGGTGTTGCCATTTTTAGGCTCCTGGCATCAAAGTGTTGAACATGTAGCTATCACAACAGTCTAGGTTGAAGGATATTGGCCTGTGGTCTGTAGACCAAAATCCATATGCATTTTGCCTAGTTCCTGTTATTAGTATAGCAATTCCTAAACAAGCTTGCGAACAGGACCCTTCACATGATGTATCTGTTTGTCTTAGTCTGTCAGTTCTAGTCTCATCATTCACCTTGAATACATGTATTGTTAGCAGTCCTGTGTAAAATAATGACGCTATATAAATAACAATAATAAACAATAATCTATATTATAATGTGAATGTGCATTCATTTGTAGTTATTTTTTGTTTTGTGTTCTTTTAAAAGTCCCACCTAGAACAGGTTATACATGTTTCTAATGAAGTAAGAACTTTGTACACTCAGGCTTAGGGGCTATTATGTTCCCACATGCACGCAAGGGCTAAAAATGCATTCGTCATCATTGATCGCTGGTTGCGCTACAGTTGCATTAAGAGGTGTGAAAAAAATGTATAGCTTGAAGGATTCATGCGTTTCAGTAGCTCAAAAAATGTAGGTTATATCTTTACACTGGTTATGGGGTTTACATATACTTATCACATACAGATGATGATAAGCCAAAGTACAGAAAATTGGTTGATAATGGTTACAACTTATCTCATGTTTCTGAGTATAAGTGGTCTGATTTATGTGCGGGTGGAGGTAAGTTCAGTTTTTGCTCAAAATGCATGTTGCCCGCCATGTTATATATGTTTATCATCCTGGAAGTTTGGTTTGCCTTAAAATGTAGCCTTACCCTTAAAGAGCGTGTGTGTGTACAGCATATAAAACAATATATGTGCTATCAGCATTTCTTTCAAACACACTGTACAGGGTTCTACCTGCTTTGAATGATAATTCCTTGAACAGGAAATATTAGGAGATAAGACAAGATAAATCTAATGTAACAGCAAATCCCTTCTGCACAACATGCTAACATGAATGTATACCTGAATATGATTCTAGTGGGAGGATCATCAGGTGAACTAAGAGCAGGATTGTATTTGATTCCTGTTCAGAACTAGTATATTTTGTTCTCATTTGTTTGAAGCAACACTGCTTTTTTAAATCATGTATATAGTTTCCATACTTGACCACAGTTAGTAATAGCTGGATGACACTACACACTCAACTTATTTTCCATCAAATGACTGTTAAAAAATGTTCCGCATGTAACAAAGAACTTTATTTTTATGATGCCATGATCAAAATATATAAAACCCTATTTAATAGTGCACTCTTCAGCGTCCTCATAACTATGGCTCTGGGTAACGGGTGCTTCAATATATAGATCAGTGCGGCGTAATCACTTAAGAGGCAGTATGTACATGAGTTCACCGTTAACTATGCTTTATGCAAGCCCAGGTCAATACTTCTTGCAGCAGAAGCTCAATGGGATTGTGCCCAGTAGGGAGTGAACACGGATGGCTCTCCTGCAAACTCCCCGGTTAGTGAATATACCTTTTGTTGCATTCTGGCCAAGCTGTTGATGGAGACCGGGATGTTAATGTAGATAAAAATGTATTCATCATTACCAGATTTATGGTTGAACTAAAAGGATGGAACCAAGTGATCGTGTAAAATTGGACTAACTGTACATTCTACTGTTATTCTAAAATTGAATAACAAACGTCGAAGAACAATGTGTTTCCTGCTGATGAGAAGCCAGTTGAATACTGATATATCTGTTTTTCTTTCTTTTTTTTCCTCCCGTAGCCGCAAGTGCATTATGTTTTTTGTTTTATAACTAAGTCTGGCGCCACGCAGAGAGTCCTGTGTTGTAAAGGTGTTTTGCTATCTTTATTTTCACAGTCCTTTCATTTGTTTATATGCTACGTATACATCTGGCTGAATTTCTGGGACAGGCACGGATACTCAGGAAACACTAAGCAATGTAATAACATTTGCTCGGCTAGCGTATGTGTTTCAATTTTTCTCTGTATGTTGATTTCTCTGTATGTGGATTTCTTACCAGGCCAGAGATGAGATATATTGTGTCTGCGCTACCATTTTCAGAAGCAAAGGCTCGTGAAAAGAGCTAAAATCTTCATAAAAACTATTAATTATTATATGGGACCAACAAACCCCTTCATTTAGCCTAATGGTCACAGTTAAGGGAGCTAGCCCTCTTCCTACATCAGGTCTAAGGCTGTTCTAACCATTATTAGACTATTCACCTTTTCTCCAAAAATATAGAATTATTATAATTAATATAGTGTATCCTTCAGCTTACATACCTCGAAGTATGCCTTTTTAGTTTCTTTGATGTGTTTCCACTAAGGCTGACAGGTAGAACATTTCTTTTGAAATGGAGCTATATGCTGTGATGTAAGTAAGGATTTTGTTTCTATAGTTGTCCTTTTTGTAAGCCAGATGTCACATAAAGAAATCTCAATCTCGCGTACCAGACCAAGAGTCTCAGATCTTACATTTTATAAGAACTTGGAGTTTATGAACTGTTGGAAAAAGTTACTTTAAAAAACATATTGAAATAAAGATATATTTTAAATTATGAATTTATTATTTTATATCTTGAGATTTTTTATTGTGTTCCCTGAGGGTTAGATTTGCTTTAAGATTAGTGGTTTATACGGTGCATATAGGTACATATGCCACTGTGCTTTCCACACAGTAAAGACACTAACCTGTAAAGCTATGTGGAGGTTCCAACAGGATGGGTGCCATAGAAAAAATCTTGTAAAAAAACACCCCGTTCTTATGTTGATATGTTTGTCGGTGGAGTAGCCAAGACAATAAATACAATATAATACGGTGCTTGCTAAACCTGATCTGGAGCCGTATCACTTCATCTTCAAACTGTCTGTAAACCTGACTTGAAAGTCTACATCTCTGAATGAGGGTGGTTTCACCTTAAAAATGCACAAAAATGCAGTAAAACAGCTATGGCTTTTTACAACTCATGGGGGCCATTAATTATTCTATTAGATAATCACATAAGAGAAAGCATTTATAGAGCTTCCGTTACACAGAGCTATTAAACAAACAAGTTCTCCTTGGAGGCTGGTACAGGATTAGGCTCATCTGTTGGTGGGATATGTCACATTTTTTATTGTTTTCTTCATACCTATAAGGCATGTTCTTGTTTTCACATGGCCAGAACCCAGAAATCACCTGCTTTCACCAACAGGGACGGATTTAAACCAGCATGGGTTATATTCAGTTAGATAATATGCTTTGCTTTTGCAAATAAGGTTATCCAAATAGGAGACACTTCAAAGAGGATGTTGTGTAGTGTTTAGCCTCTTACTATAAACAAAATGTTGGATTAAAACATATTTGGTAATACATATATTTTTGCAATACATAGAACATTTTTTAATTTTTTTTAAAGGCAGGAATAAAATATAGAATATACCGGTATATAAAAAATTGTTTGACGTCAGACTCAGTTGAACTATAGTTAATACAAGGGATGCGCTAGGATTATGTTTATTGGGTCCCATGGACCAATAACATTATGTAGTCCTACCCACTATAATATATATACCATGGGGAAAGGTAACTTACATTATAATGTAAGTGAGGCTCTTACCACCATTTGATCCTGTCCAAATTGTTATATTCACAAATCAATTAATAATAATAATAATATATTCTCAGTATCTGATTATTCCACCCCATTAAGTTACCTCTGCTCTCTTATTAAGTTAGTATTTATTGTTGCTGGCACAGCCATAGGCTCCCGCAGACCCATTAGGTGTACTTTTAAACTAAATATATTGTATTTAAAGAGCTACTCCAGTGATCATATGTATTTAAGGGAGTTGGATAACGGAATGTCACCTTTACTGCAGGATCATCAGGATCCCATTATGGATTTGTACTCCCACCTTCCCTGCTCCTTGGTTTGCTGGAGATGCGCAAGCGGTATACCACCTCTAGCTGGCTCTCTTGAGAGGTTCTAAAGGGTTAAAAAGACCCTCTGTCCACATATGGAGAAAGCACTATAATTAATGTAAATTAGAACTTTTTCCCACCAGCGGGTGCAAAAACCTGACGGAGGGTAAGAGCTGCAGCATTTTAGTAAAAGTATAGAATGAGTGTTAAAATACATATTTTAATATGCAGTCCACATTACTGGGCCAGTGTGGACATTATACCACCGCTTTAATGGTAATTTTACCTGGTTTTTTTTTTGTGAGAGCATATTCTCTCAACTGTAGGTTATTAAATTGCTTCCAAGTCATTTCGAGAATAGAGGCCGTTATGTTTAGCTCACCTTTGTCACAATACATTTTCTTCTAAAATAGTCTATGACATGATACCTCTTACACGTACTTCTTATGTTGTAATCTAAAGCAAAGGTGAGAACGTTCATGACAAGTAGGGAACTATTAACTCAACCTTTATTCCCTAATTCACACCCTTTGTAGGAATTTCTGTAAGTTGAGCAATACGTTAGCCCAAAGTGTAAATCCTTGTTAATGAGTTGGAAAGAACTGAGTTTTCTGTTTAATATTTGAGTTAAACTAATGGAAATGTATTTTACATTGATGAAAACATATGTGGTTTATTTGCTAAATCTGGAATTCTAGGTGAATGGTGGCAAGATAAAATGTTACCAACTTCGTAATACATTAGGAAGGGTCACAGGCCTGACAAGTTTCTCATGGAAGGAGAGCCAAGATGGCGGGCATGAGAAAGTCAGAAAGTAATAAGGTAACTCAATTGTCCTCAAAGTTTTTAGAATACCATAACTTTCGGAAGCACAGGCACGGAGGACAGATGCTGCTGCATGTTTTAATACAATGCTAGGTTTCCTGATTATGGATGATATTTCAGTTTTATTATTTCACTTTGCTGTTTTTGTTTTCTCAATGACTGCATCTTATGAGGTCTTGCTAACCCCATTGTAACCTTGGCACTTACTGTTACATCCTGAAAGAACAACCACTAGGATGTAATAGTATGTCTAACTGAAAACTACTGGTTCCCAGGGCAAAGAACTGCCTCGCCACTGATCATCAGTGATCAGGAATCACATACATTAACATGACAAAAAAGCTTCAGTCTTTAGATCACAAAATACCCTTGGCGGAGATGAAGTAGGACAACAGAGCTGCTCCTTATTTTGGTAACTGATTTCATAGAATACTTCTATTGAGTGGTAGGGCAGAAGAACCCGATGCATTAAACTATAATTATAATGTTGTGTAAATAAATCCTAGCAGAAGTCCCTAATATATTCATGGTGTACCATACTTGAGACGTGGACGAATACAGAATAGATAAAAAAAACAAAACTTGTTTTTACCGTCAACCACACCTCTGATAACAGCGACAGCTTCAACAAAGCCAGATTGTTGGCAATGAATACTTGGCCAGGCTGCACATTTTGTTTTCAAGTTCCTGCTCAACTGCAAGGAAATGATTAGATAAAAGTGTGTTTGGAGTGGTTAACTTAACTAATTAATGGAACAACGGCAATCAAATCAAATTATAAGTAATGCTTTCAAAACAGTGCAATGTAAGCATGGAAAATACAGAAAATAAAAAGTGGGCTCACGTTATCCAGTTCATCTTAAAGGGATTTAAGCATGAATACATTCATTTATTAAAACGGCCAACAGTTTGTGATTTTTGTTTGCCAACCAGTTTAATTTTTTTGGGGATGTTTAATTTGAATGTTCATCCCGTAGAGGCTAAGACCCATAGATGCACCAATCTCTAATTCCTTCTCTTCGTTCACCCTTATTTAAGCTGCCTGAACTCAGGCAACTCAACAATGAGCATGAAAAATGAGTAAGAATAACCATGCAGATCATGAGAGCAGAAGGTTAATATCACAACATATTATACACATAAGGTAGGTCTATAAAACATATCCAATATACTGACCATTTTATTCTGTAAACCACATTTCATAGGTTTTTTTCACTGTACAAAACTGGGAACTGGTACTCTTTTATCTACATCCCTTGTATACTGTGTGTATTCCTGTGTAAGAAATGATTCGTCACTTAAGACCTTTGTACACAAACTTATTTATTGATGTCTATCACATCATTATAGCATTATTGTGAGCACCGTCTCACCTGGCTTTGGTCTGCTGATACATTCAGTACTTGCCAAGTGAGGTCGACTGATACCACCTGATAATAACTATTATTATTATCTTTTATTTATATAGCGCCAACAATCTACGCAGCGCTTAACACAATACATATATTCAAGGGGTATGACAAGACGAGAATTGACAGACTAAGACAAACCTATACATTAGGTGGAGAGAGCCCTGCTCGCAAGCTTACAATCTAGGCTCATATGATGACAGTCGGTTTTCTTATTGTTTGTAAACACAGATATATATTGGTTTGGCACTAGTAACCTAGAATAATTGATTGCTTTAAAAAATCTCTATTTGTACAGACAGAGATAGTTCTGCCCTTATGCTTCTTCTCAATCTTTGTAAATGGTAGACTTCAAATAACTGATGAACATGAATTGTAATGTGCCACTAAACTTGAAAAATAACTTTAGCTTATCTTGTAGAAGCCACAACTATTATAAGGCAGAAGTAAGATGTTTGAGAAAACTCAGTTTACCTTTTCAGTTGCACCAGATTTTCTGCCTTGGCTGGAACGATCTTGCTAAAACTGAAAGCAGACCAGAAATGTGGTCCGTCTGTCAGTGCACCTGATATAACATTCATTCACCAGGAATGAATGAAGGTTGTCGTCTGAGAATGTACTATATCGCTTTTTAGTAAATGCAAGAGTGCTATTATTATTGTAATTACAGAAGTGAAAGATTGTGGTCAAACACGGAATCACTCAGCTGTGAGTCCAAATGCCTACAAAAAGTACAGAGAAGTGGCTGGGTTTTGTAGAAGTTTTTGTAGCATCGTACAACACGTAAACTGCTTTTGTAGATGCTTTTCTTACCCCAGTTTCTTACCTCTTTTTCCAAGGACAATCAAATTTAATCTTGGAAAACAGTCAGTACCAAGTAACCCCCAAAAATCAGCAAAGAGCGTACAAATTTACATTTTCTTCTATTAAATCAAAGGGCTAACTTTTTATTAATTACTAAATGAATACCTACAAAATATTCATACACATTTAAAGTAAGCCGATCTAGTGTGTGCATACATTATATGCATAGGTATCAATGTGTACTGTAGTTAAGTAAATGTGTTCTTTAGTGGTTTTCCTTGAGGTGCTCTTTAAATGTTAAGTACTATGGTTCAATTATTTAATGTAAAATGCCTATGATCTGCTTAAGTCTCTGAGTCATTGCTTGCAAATACAATTTTGTAATAAGTATGGTACTTGGATGGTGCCAGTGTATTACAAGCTTAAAAAAGCATGCGACCGTTAATCCACAGACAAAGAGAAAATCATAAAACAAATGTTTCAGGAGCTAGAAATAAGGTTCATTCACTTAAATGTGGGCTTGTACCTGAGTTTTAGAAGAAACATTGATGAAGGTTACTGCAATTTTAGTATAGTTGAATATCTACTGGTTATACCTCAATTCACCAGATTTCCTTATTGAAATCGGCTGTAATAAGAGCTCTGTATCACCCCAAAAATACCTACGGTATGAAAAACTCTCCAAGAAAATACAAAGTTGTTCTTTTTCATAAGACTTACCTGTCTGCACCAAACAATCAAGTGTCATCATTGGTCAACTAAGAGAATTATAAATGTTTGATTACTTGGCAGCCATTAGTTACCATTAGAAAATATATATTGAAATATGTTTGCTCAAAAAACTGTTTGTGACCTCTATTTTATGTCAATGTCCTTTTAAATTAAATTATTTGTCATATTCAAGTGTAGATTACTGTTTGACCTCAGGAGGCACAAAACTAATTAAAATATTTGGCAGCAATGCACCAAGTAAACAGCACGGTTGTTGATGCCAGTTTTATTTCTCTTAAGTAGGTTGCTGATATGGATTGGGTCACCAAGGTAGAGGTTTATTCTGTGATGTTGAGTCGGATCTTTTGAAGTCAGAAAGTACGTTATGTACTGACTATTGCCAAACTTTCTGTAGGGCATATGCAATAAAAACATTGGATTAAAAGACGTTAAAATGCTTGGATGAGCTGCTCTCATTTTAAAAAAAAATCCCTAGAGCCAGTGTAGCTAAGCTGAAGGTAAATTATACTTTGTTTAAGACAATGAAAAGCTGTCAGGAATCAGGTACAACTTTTGCAAGATTTTGAGAACTGGAACAACAAGAAATGACCCGAAAGCTAGATTGAACCAGCACAGAGGTCTCAAGGCAGAGGCCGGAGCTACCTAAATATAATTATGACCCTAAAAGGAAAACTAAAACACTAGAGTATGAACACAATCCCAAACAGCTTTAGAACTTGGGGGGGGGGGGCAATCGCTAGAAGGAAGCAGGCAACAACCACAAAAGTACCCAGAGGAGGTTAAAAACCAAAGTGCTGAAGGAAGATGTGCAATCTAAGCAACAGGGGATCTTTAACAGATCTATACCATAACCAAGCAGCATAGAAAAGACTTGACTAAAACTAACCACACGATAATGGTAACAAAGAAGGTGAAACCACAACTAAAAGGAACAGTGCCAAAACTGACACCACAGCCTGAAAGGGGTCAAGCATAAAACCACAGAATAGAAAGAAGCAGCAGTCAGGAAGATAGATTAGAAACAAATTTTGTTGGAAAACAAAGAGCGAGAGTTCAATCCTCTGACAAAAATGCTGGAGATTTCTAATGAAGTGAAGTTATGGCTTTGGGAGAAAGAGCAGCATTAAATCTCAACTTGTGTCACACCTTATTGGAGAGCCAGACAAAACATGATAACTTTACTTGTAAAAACAGAAAGACAGAGAACCATGTAACATCAAAGGTCGAATTACACTTCAGGTCAGCAGGTGATGCTGTAGCTCAAACTCAATCCTTGTATGACATGATCAAAGTGGAGAATGATCCTGATAAAGTAGTTTACTTCAAGAAAGGAGAAATGTACTACACAAGAAAATGGAAACAATAAGAAGGCAATTCAAAGGAGAAAATATACTAACTACTGCAAACGCAATGTTGAAGAAGGGGAACTGGTGAAGGGACAAGGTGAACGTCGGGAACAGCTAGTCAAGCTAACATGATGTGCAGATCAAAAATAAGAGGCAGCAAAAATCTAGAGAGTTCATAAAAAGAATGGGGCAAATATAAGTAAAACCTGCCATGGAAGTAAGAAAGTTGGGTATTGGTGCACATAAGAAGAAAATTCAAAGCATTCAGAAAAACCTGAAAGCGATTGCCATGTTGTTTGGCATTCTCCACAATGAGAGGAATAAGTTAGCCCAATACAGATGTCCATCCGCAGAACTGTGTGAAAAGCTCTAAATACTTGGAAAAGAAATAGATGTCCTGAAAACCAAAATTGTAAACAAAGACAGACAGTTACAAGAAGCCAGGTTAAAGGTGAATAATAGTCACTTGATTAGCGATAGCCTTCAAAAGGAAGTCAGCAGAGTAAGACACTATCTCCAGGAAATGAAAGAAAGCAAAGAACAGCAAAAAAAACTGAAACTGACCAACATGATTAACCAGGCAAACGAGGACACTGTGCAGCTTTGCACGAAGTATGAAACTGATGTCCAGGACATAAATTAGTGGTGGTCAGCTAGTTCAGAACAAAATGTGGAAAATACGCAAAAAATAAGAGCACATCCTAAAAAGCATATAATTCAGATTTAAGATGCTGTTCAAATGACCAATATGTACATACAACAAAACAAGGAATCGTGATCTCACCTGGGTAAACCCTTAACTAGTGTTACCACGCAAATATCTGGTGAATAGACCCTAATGTGGTTATACAATGTTCTGAAAAAACATATGTATAGTTATTAGGTATTTCTTTACATTTTTACGAAAAGTATTCAACATTAATACAGGAAATCTGCTATGTGTACTTTGACCTGTATCCTTAGCAGTTCTTAGTTTCATATTAAACTGAGATAGCCAAGGAAAAACAACTGTGTAGTGACAGTCCAGTTAATAAAAGTGGAATGTTTGAAGATGTGTCAGAACCGTAAAACATCAAAAGCAAGTATTGTCTTCAGAAGAAGAAAAGATTTGCTATATTGCAGCAATGACTTTATTTTAGATAAAATGGTAAGAACATCACAGTAATACATTAACTTAAGCATGGTGGGTAGAGTACATCATTGGCAATTGGAGATTGAGCTGGCTCAAAATGCCCTCTCCTCTGCAGCACTTTGACCCATGTGCGCATGCATAAGGAAATTATACTTAGCTCATGTCACCAAGAGGTTTACCCACCTCTAGTATATGATCTAATGTAGTGATTTTCAAACTTTTATTGTGTGGGGGCCCAAGAGCCACTTTCCTACTTTCACATCATTATTTGTACCTGTCAAGCATTTCACCTAAAGAACAATTAATGTCAGGATTCAAAAACGTTTCATAACTACCTTTTGACTTTTGATATAATACTTGCAACTCTGGTAAGTAGAGAAATAGGCAGAACTGGAGCTGGGTGGCAGTTAGCGTAGACATGTGTTGAAGATGCATATGATGGCTGGTG